>MQRK01248351.1:272-11328 GCA_001938485.1 Girardia tigrina
CATCAGACCTTTAATACCAGAAGAATTAAGATCTTTATGCATCAAAAACATCCACGAACTCGGACATTATGGTTTCAAAACAACTTATAATATTGTAAAAAACCAAGTCTGTTGGAAAAACCTCAGAAAAGACATAAAACAATGCATACGAAACTGCGTCATCTGTAACAAGAACAAAATAACGAAGAGACATCCTATACAAAAAGTTAATTACGATGAATTAAACAAATTAGAACATCTACATCTAGATCTAACAAACAGAAATTACAAATACTTATTAACAATCATAGATAGAACAACTAACTGGTTCGAGATCATCAAACTCAAAGATATCTCGTCAAATTCCATCTGCAACAAATTCGAATCAGAATGGATAGCACGTTATGAACCTCCAAAAAGATTAATTACTGACCAAGGGAAATAATTTTTATCAAAACAATTTCAAAATTTATGTGAAAAATTCAATATAACAAAAGTCAAAACAACAACATACAACCCACAATCAAATGGAAAAGTGGAAATCTTTCACAGATATTTAAAACAAACGTTACGAACAAAATGCAACAACTCAGATTGGTTGGAGAGACTACCAGAAGTATGTCTTGCACTCAGACTCAAACCAAATAGTTTTGATGATAAATCACCTTACGAGAAACTATTTGGAGTAAGATTCAATTTTGAACTCTTTAAAAGAACAAGTGAAGAAGAATCCAACAGCACTAACAAACAATTAGTCGCAAAAACTGCATACGTTAAAATACAAAACACCAAGGGTTTTGACGATAGATACGATTGGTCATACAACATAATCAAAACAGGCAAGAACACGGCAACTCTCAATATAAACAACAAAGATAAAACTTACAATCTACGAAATATCAAATTAAACTAATACACTTATCGACACTCCGTTTTCCCAGGGGTGGTCTAATGTAATAGTCCACTGGCAAAATTAATATTTATTTTTTTTTACTTTCAACCTAACGATGTGTATTTTATTTTTACATGTGTGTTCCTTGCTTCATGTACTTTCGTTCATTTGTTTTGTTTTTATTTTTGGCATTACTTTGTTTTTGTGTATTTTTTATTTTTTTTACAAAATGGTGAAGTCAGAAAGTAAAAGAGGGAGTCCCAGTAAAGAAATTAATAAGAAGGTCACAATGGATGACGAAAAGGAAATTATATTATAATCATATTTTGCTATGGTTAATTAAAATTTAAAATTCATATTGATTGACAAATCAATAAAATTTTAAATAGACATAGCAATATTCTTGGCTTAACCAACGAAGAATACGGAACTAATTCTACTTAATTTATTATTTGGACAGTTTGTTTTTTGAACTAATTTTGACATTCGTACGGTACTTTATTCTCTATTTTGTTGATTTGTTATAGCAATAATATTAAAAAAGTTTAATCTGTATTTGTCTGATTTTATTTTGTTTTCGGTTTAAATTACAAAAGAATACAACTAGGTTCACTAAGAGACATATTTTGGTAAACTTAGTTTATTCGCTTCTGGACTAATACTCTAAAAAGCTATAAAAAATATAAAAACAATCAAGTCAACTAACACAGGTGCATTGGTTGTTTTTATAATCTCTACACAAATCAAATTAAATTAGAAAAATCTTCCGTTAATGAAACAATTGAATTACTCACGATTACGATGAAATTTGGACTCGACAACGGGAAAATCGTCGAGAATTATTGTTCGTGGTTCTACGACAATCGTCCGATCAATGAAAATTGTCGATTGGATCGAGAATCGATCGAAGGAAATCGGCCACTGACAGAAGAGATTGGAAGTGTCAGTTGTGTGTTAGTCGATCGATTGTTAGAGACGGGGACAAAAATCGCTACTGTTGCCAATATCACACCGAGTTGCCGGATAATGTGATCGATCGTTCTCATGGGCCATTCGAGGGACCCATTAGTGTGTGGCGATTTCGTGTTTCTCGACCGAATCGAGTGCTTCTTGTTGATCGAGCGTCGATGTTTACGTATCGGCCGTGCTGTAAGAAAACGTTTCTTTTCGATGTCAGCGCTTCTTATCAGAGTCAGGTTCTTTACAAGCTGGAATAAGAAAACTCAACAAATGTTACTACTGAATTTCACCCAGTTCATGGTGAAATATATGGATCCTCTAATATGGATGGCAGTAAATGCTATCAATGGGTTCCACATCCTATTGGAGTTTCAACGGTGGCTTTAATTACCGAAAAATATTCAGAATATTTATATGTCAGAAATTAAATTTATCTCTTCAATTTTTTTTGAAAAATTACCTAAAAATCTGGATCGATTCAAAGTGTCGACTATCAGTTATTGGGACTGCTTGTTGATGGGCTTGCGCAATTATCACGAGAAATACTTTGGAATGTTGTTGTATTCAAATTCTTTATTCGATTGTCATTATAAATCAATATTGGAACAGTTCGAGAATTTGTGCCAAAGAGTTTGTGCGGAGAGACATATTGAACATCAGTCACGCAGCTCATGGTTTTCAAACGAAGAGCTTGATGCTTTGCCACGCGTGTTAGACTCTCTCTCCAATCTTTATCGTGAAGGAACTCCTTCTGATTTCATGCCTGGTGAATCCATCGGAGATTTTATAGAGGAAATTGAGAATTCCTCCAATGTCAAATTTCGAGCCCGCAGCGCAGGCGATGTTTCTTGCTCCCAATCTTACTTTTTCATCTTCATTTTTCACTTCCTTTTCATTTTAAATTCATGCATGAATTCTTATTTTTGAATTGTCTACATCTATTCCACCATTCAGTTGTAGAAATAATACAAATATTGAGTCCTTCAAAAACCCATAATTGAAGAAGGTTTACTTTAAACAAATTTTTTACTTTAAACAAAAATTTACTTTTAACAAAAAAATGAATTGAATTATAAGAAGAATATTTCAAAATATTAACGGTTATTAAAACCGGCATTTTGTTTTGGTCTCCTGAATTTAATTCTTATATTTATTATTATTACTACTATCATAATTTATCAACGATTAACGAAACATTTTTACCGATTTTTTAAAATAAAATTTTCAAATAATTTTACAAAAAGTAAAAAAAAATCAGAATTAAAATAATGACCACTTAAATCAACGGCTTGAATCCATCTATCAGCAAAGTTTTCCAATCCAGCTACAGTACCATTCTTTGATGTTATTTGCAAAAAACTCGCGGATCCCGTTTGTGACATCACCCATATTGTTGAAGCTACAGCCACGAAAAGAATGGGCCATGCGACGGAACAGATGATAATTAGAAACCGAAAGCCAAGATTATCACCTAATTTTGAAAGAAGTTCAAGGAGTTCTAGATATTCAATCTGGTCTCGATTTAGCCTGGGGATTTGTGTTTTTGCTTTCGATTGATAAACGTGAGGTGTTTTCTGCCAAGCGCTGTGCACATACGGACATATTAGGCACAACCGAGGATTGTTAAAATATAACCACTTTACGTAACATGTAAAACTTTTGAGGAGAAAATTATCATAACGCAAATTTTGCAGAAATATTTGAAAGGATCTCTCATTGTTGAACTTAAATATAAGTTAATTTATAAGGCAGCTTTCGGTAACGCATATTGACTTTTTAAAGATAATATTGAAGCTGCAAAATGGATGTTTGAGGAATGTGGAAACCGGAAGCAATCTATAAATGCTTATTTAGTGATTCTTTATGACTTTCACGAACTGCTTCATAATTCACTGTCAAATGAAAACTTAAATGCGTCTTGTGTCTAAGGTCAGAATTGTCGTTTTTGAACATTTAAACCAGTTTCGAGCTGTACGATTTGAGACTACTTTGTCATAAAATTTGTATATCTTGCTCGTTACGGTTGGTGCATTCAAGCCTTGTTTCGATTAATGGCATAAAATGACATGATTTTCTAATTTTTTATGATATTTATAGAGATTAAAATGTATATAAGACATGCTATATCTTTTTTTAGTAGAAAATATTTTAGATAAAAAGACTAAACACAATATGAAAGAACTTTTTTCAACTAATAAATATTAAAAACCGTTTTTCAATAACATATAAATTTATTTCCATTTTGCACAAATCCTTCCGAATTTATTTTTATTCTTGAGATACAAAACTCCGGAAATAAATTCTAAATTTCACAGAATTTATATATTTATTTATATTTTTAATTTTAAATCAATGCTCAAACTTTGATATTTTATATTTCCATGATACAAATATTAAAATTAAATTAACAGTAAAAATTATATTTCTTCATTTCCGTTTTAACAGTATTTAATATATTTTAATACAACAGGAATCAATTTAAATAAATTCATTTAAAACTTATTAAATAATATAAAAATAATATAAATATACTAAAATTAAATAATTGCTTCTGTTTAAAAACGTTTCACTACTTTTAGATTTTCAATTGAAATTTAATGTTTGTGTTTCGAATAAAAAAAAGAAAAAAAGAGAGAAAAACGTCCGAAATTAATCGAACAAGAACATTTTGTACATTTAAAATATCAAAAGTGACACGACGAAATTTCGACTATCTGTGCTGAAAGATTTGGTTTTCGAAATTAACCTTTAGCAAATCGTATGATAAAAACTGCAGATTATCAATGCTTAAAGGTGAACAATGAAGGTCTGAGTAAAGTATTATCTGTTGGACTTTGTAATATTTTTGTAGACAGAAATGTATAAATATCCATCGGTTTTAGAGTTTCTTCACAACATTGTATTACAATACATTTGATACTTTCCTTCAAACATGAAACTACTCATTCTAGCAGTTCTCATTGCGTTCGTTGTAGCAGATGATTACTACGACAAATACGACAAGTACGGTAAGCACGACAAATACGGAAAGTACGACAAATACGACAAATACGGAAAACACGACAAATACGGAAAGTACGACAAATACGACAAGTACGATTCGTACGGTTATGACAGTTACAGCAAATATTGAAAATAAATAGTGTATTTATTTATTTATTTATGTTGTGAGTATAATATATGTGAAAAATAAATTCCGTTTTTGTCTTTTTGTTGTTTTGATATATTTTATAGTTTAAATATTAATAAAACAAATCAAAAATACGATATTAAAATGAATCAATTTAATAATAAAAAGTTGAATAAAAATACTTTTTGATTCAACCTAAAAGATGGAAAAAAATAAAGGAAATTGTCAAAGAAAATTTTTTAATAAATCTAATAAAATAAGACCAAAAAATTAATTCAAATTAATTTTATAAATTTTATACTATTTTAATTACTATTTTTTATAAAAAAATTGTTTTGTAAAATCACTATTGTTTTTGTGAGACTTTTGGGAAGCAATTTTAAATTTTTGAATTAAAGCTAACAAAACATTTTCAATTAAAATTAAAATGTAAAAGTAAAAAAGAAATTTATTTTACAATAAGGAAAAACGATAAAATGTGGTATAAAGTTATAATATATATTTAAAAAAAATGTATTTAAAAAATACAATACAAAGAAAAATAATTATCATAATAGATATTAAAAATTAACGAATTTTAATAAAATGTTTAGTCAAAAGAAAATACAATTTTTAAATAAATACAATAAATTAAATACAAAATTAATAAAAAAATATTTGAAAATAGTTTATTTTATAATTTAAAAAGTTTTAAATTAAAGTTTTATAATATTAATTTCAATACAAAATTAAAAAAAATAAATTTACAATTATTTATATTTACAATTATTTTTATATTGTTGGTTTATTCAAGAAAAATTAAAAAATCGTTCCTCAGAATTTTTTATTTACTTAGGCAAAATCTTATCTATAAATGATATCTATATTGTTGTTATAAAATAAACTTCTCAAAAAGTATCTTATAATGTTAATTGTCATCAGAATACATTCCCGAACATAACAGTTCTTAACATGTTCTCCTGATTATTTTTGTATTGTGGATCCCCACAAAAATATAATTTGTGTTATTTACAAAAAAATATTATTAATTTAGAAATTGATTAAGAGTTTTAGTTATAACGTAAATCAAAATACGATTTATTGGAATAAGCTTGAAATAGTAATTGGTCTATGATAATAATGATAAAATATACGTATTAAGATTGAAGAATGAAAGAATGATAATAAAACGAAAATTGATAAAATATTACTAAATCACAAAAAAAACAGGAATATTTACCCTACTGGATGATTGTAGATACATTCTAATGTCAAATTATTTTATTTTAATAATCTTTTTCTTCGGGTCAAAGTACTTCTTTGTACTTCAAATTGTACTTCTTTTGGAACATCATACATGTTTATTGATGGAATAAAGATAAACAGTTGATTGATTATATTCGTATGGATAGACGATTATATACGTTTGAATAAACGAAGTTTTTGGATAATTGAGAAATATCGAAATCATGATAAATTAACATTCAAAAACGAAGTGCAGTAAAAATCAAAACAAATTTATACTTAAATGCTTGTTATTGTTTTTTTTTCATTTTATTAGATATTTATTAAATATAAGATTAAATTAAGTCTTTGACGTTTGCTAGAATTCGGAAATATATTATTAGTAATAGAAACCGAATACGCACTTATATTATGCAATGAGTCACACATTATATATATAATTCTTTTATTATAGACATATATATTTTTTAAACTTGACCTCAACAATATTTAGTTTATAGATTTTATCATAATCATTTGGTAAAATATTTGTATTTTCAGATATATTAAAAATCCTCTATTGTTGGAGGGACGTAAATTTGATATACGATCATACATGTTCATTGCATCAACTTCTCCTTACCTTGTCATGTACTGTCCAGGTTACATTCGGTTATCAATGAACACTTATTCGAATGAAGATACAGATTTGATTACTCATTTAACGAATCAAGTGAGTTTTATTTAATATATTTTACACTAAATATATAAATAAAATTTCAGAAATATTTTAAAAAATACACATTGTTGGAGATCCAAATGTTTTGCTTGCTTTTATTTAATTGAAAAATATCACTCATTGATTTGTCCTTCACAATTTAAAATCAAATTTGAATCATATTCTTCCCATGCCTTACTAACATTCTTTATTAACAAATGAATATCTAATTATTTATAATTCTTTGTATGATTGTAGTTTGTTGTATTCTTTTATATTGCAGTGCGTTTGGATAGGTACGTCAGGAATATAGTAACTTATTTATGAAGATTTGAAATCATAGTACAACCGAAGAAAATCTAAAGAATATATAAGATAACTATTAAAAAGACTTAATGTATTCTAATTTGTTTCCTTTTGAATGAATGTACGAAATATTCGTTCGTACAAAAAAACGACTACAAGTTATAATTTGACGGGTTTAGTTTTGATAAAATTGAGAATTCTTTATAAATCAGTTGAGAATGATCAAATTAAAAATTTTCCAAATATATCAAGATTGTACCTTTGACGGGCACCACAGACTGTTTATATTAACAAACGAAAACAGAATATTTCTTACTAACTAAAAATGCAATTTATGTGCAACTAAAGAGATGAAAGATCACAGTTCTCGACCCCCGAGACCAATAATTTTGTCTCTGTAATTTGAAATAGTACGAAAATCGAATGTCATAGTTGAATCTGTACAAATATATTTAATATTTTTTTTCTATGGGCAAAAGTACCCATTGTGTCCTATATAAATTCGTATGGCTGGAGAGCCGTAACATGGTTTTTACCGAGGTTATTTTCGTGCGGCATCCCCCGGCACCACTAAATTGCGTTATCATTACCGCCTCCTATATTATATACCATAATATTCATCTTCTGATGATTCTTTAGCAGAAGATTATTACTTATCCTCATTGTTGAGATGCTCAACTCTCTCAGCATAAGATTTTAGCATCTCATCGAGGCCTACCGGATCGAATTCTTCTATATTGTTTCCAATTTGAATTTCCTCCATATTGTTGGGTTCTTCCATGTTCAATATGGAGTCCATTGGTGCTTCTTCTTTCCTTATTTCGATCCGGTTAAGTTTTCGGATCCCTCGACATTTCGCATCTCTGTGAAATTCCCATTGTGCCGAAGAGTACTTGACGTTGGATACCGAATACGCTATCAAATTTCATAACATTCAACATAAAACTAAATCACAACGGTAAAAAAGAAGCACAACGAAGTACTCATTCAAATATTTTGATATTTATAATTCATACGAAGTATATATATATATACATATATGTTTATGTATATATATATATATATATATACATAAACTGAGATTAATTCAAAGGTTTTCAGTTAAATTATTAATTTTAAATATTTACCTTTAAAAGTTCTTCATTTTGAATAATTATATGTTTTTCTGACATTAATATCGATTTTTAATCTCTCAGTTTTGATTTTTTTAAATGCATGTTATTAACGGATATCACCAACCATATAGTATCACGACCCTATTAGTATCACTATTTAAGTTTTTAAAAATCACTTGAAAAAAATCATTAATTTTTAAAATCATTTGATATATTTTCGTATTAATGAATGGAAGAACTCTGATTCTGTTGTTTATACCAAAAATGGTAATCCAAAACCACAAACGAAGGAATTGGTTAATTCATGGGTCGGAGAATCTTTAAATGAATTGAAAACCAAAACCATACAAAACTCAATAATATCATCAGGATTTAGTTCGAACCCTGACAATTGGCATATAGCAAAGCATGATGTGTATGGTACAAAGTTTTGCGAGGCTTGGGCTGTTTCAAACCAGATTGAACAATTTCCCTACGAGTCTATTTCCGGGGAAGATGTAGATGATCAGGATGTAGACTGTTTAGATGATAATGATGATGTAAAATGTTTGGATGTCGTTAATGAATAAAGTATTATTGATGTTAGTTTTCTTTTTTATTCATATTTTGATATTTTTGTTAATGGGAATTAAAAGCACCAAATAGTCTCACGACCCAAATAGTATTACCAACTTAAAAAAAATTTAATTATACTATTTAAATAGAGGTGGGCACGTTTATCGTTTAAACGACCGTTTAAACGTTTTCGTTGTTAAGGTCGTTTAAACGTTTAGCAATTCATAAACGAGCGTGTAATTCTTAAGTTCAAATTTATTAAACGTAATTAAATATTTTTATTGGATGTAAAATAATTTAAATTATATTGATTTTCAATATTTTTTTCAAGTAACAAAGTTTTAAAAACGCGATGTATTGTATTGATGTATTGTTTTCTGATATATCATAAAATTTAAATTTTTTTCATGGAAATAATTAGGTTATACAGTTATTATTGGATTTACGTTTATAAAATATTAACTATTTAACGAATTGGCATTAAAAAAATTTTTATTTTCAAAGAGAAAATTCGAGTTAATTTCAGCACAATAAAATAAATTTAATTAAATCAAATAAGTAAAAAGCAATAGAAGTTATAAGTATACATTTTCCACGACTTTGAAACGATAAAATACTTAGACTTATTGATTATAAATAAACTACTTTATCGAAAATCAAAAAAAATAATTCTTCTTATCACACTAAATACAACTACAATAAATAAACGTTAAAATTCTTATTAATTAGTTATTAATTCTTTCAAAAAATGATATTCAAATAATCAATAAAAAACTGTATTGATTAGATTTACGATAATTGTTAGATATTTTAATTCAAAAAATAAAGAAAAATTGGAATTTTGAATTCCAATTTCAACAGATTATATATATATATATATATATATATATATATATATATATATATATAAAGAATTCTCTAGTTTTTGTTTAAATAAATCAATCAAATAAAGAAAGCTTTCTATTGAGCATTTTATTCATTTTTTAATTTCAGTCAATAAAAAATGGCTCGACGAGAAAAATGATTCTGAAAGGGAGGAGGGAGGAGACTCCGGAAAGCGTTGAGAAACAACATCCAGGGCATCACCAAGCCGGCCATCAGATGACTGGCGAGGAAAGGCGGTGTCAAGAGAATCTCAGTTTGATCTAAGAAGAGAGCTTTCAGTCATCCATCTGAAAATCGGCCGCAATTTATTGAAGGCTTCAGAGAATGCGCAACGGTCCTCTTTAGGGCTAAAATCGTTGATTGTAGGGCGAGTGTCTTGATTCCAATGGGACAAAAATTACAATATTTGTATACATTTATACTTAAGCCAAATGAAACGTTATAAAATGAATCGCGCACATCCCTAGAAGTGAAAAAGTAACATTTAATAGTGATTATTTTCTTTTATTAATTTTTCGCATGTGTAGTTATTTGTATATTTATCTATGCATGTATGTATATGTATATATATCCGACCCATTTATGAAGATCCTTCTTGAAAATGCGGTCGAAATCGATAAATATAATCAATATCAGGACGATCGTGATCCACGGCATCAGCATCAATATTCTTGAGGCGGTCGATCGCGTCTTTTGATTGTTTACGTGTTGTAATATATGAAATGAAAATTCGAATTTTAGCTTTTTATTGATCGATTTTGAAATTATTTATTGTTCGATTCTTAGATTTTATTTTACAAGAAAAATAAGTTTTTTAAGTAAATGTGATGGAAATCTTTGTTCAGATGTTATATGCTCATTAAATTAATAAAATTCCTTGTGTTAAACAGTTATATTTAATGAGAGTCAATTGTTTAAACTATGTTAAGTGAATAAAAAAGCCAGATGTTATAAAATAATCAATAAAAAACTGTATTGATTAAATTTACGATAATTGTTAGAGATTTTAATTAAAAAAATAAAGAAAAATTTGAATTTTGAATTCCAATTTCAACACATTATATATATATATATATATATATATATATTATTTTACAAGAAAAAGCCAAAATAATACATCTGTTTATTTTTCAAAATCGTTTGGTTATTTTATCTCTATTGACTCCAAATGAATATAAATTTAAAATTACTTTTTTAAAAACAATAAGCAGAAAATACGTCATTTATTTTAAAAATTAAAATATTATTTGTGATTGTTTTTTAAACATCTTATATTAAGTATTTTTATGTGCCAAATAATCATTAATATTAAG
>MQRK01248353.1:0-18009 GCA_001938485.1 Girardia tigrina
CCTTGCATTTTGTTGTATACGATATTTTCAGCTTTCCATTCTTCTATGGTTAAAATCCTGGTTTCTTCGCTAGTATTTCTGTCCTCCACTGGTTCAACTAAACATCTTCCACAATTATCACCGTATACATATTTTTTTATAAATTTCCTAACTTTATCATTTACGTTCCATTCTACTGCTTTAATATTTTTTGATTTGTCACTCATTACGTCTATAATATCTGTTATACTACTTTTACTATAAATACCGACATTTTGGGAGTCCTTTATATTTATTAGTTTATTGCCCCGACTGGCCCCACTTCTGTCGAGGCTCTGTCTTTTGGGTAATCTTCCTCTATTACCGATTCTTCATATTCTTCTTCAATGTTCGCTATTGATTATCTATTGTCTCCTCTTCTCATGTCTTCTCTATCTCTATATTGTCGTTGATTGTAACCCCCTCCTTGGAAATTGATATTCGTTGATGTTTGTTGGTTTCTTCTCCTGTTTAAGTTGGTGTAACATTCGTCCTCCCGATGACCTTTATTATGGCACCGTTTACATTCGATATTCGGACACTTTCTTCTTACATGTCCCTGCTGTCCACAACCATAGCATTTGATTTGTCTTCTTTCTGTACAGTCTCTTCTAACATGGCCCTCCATTCCACATCCGAAGCATTTCCTAGTCTCCTGTTGTCTATTTGTTGCTCTCGAGTATTGGTTTCTCTCCCAGTTTTGATCATTAGTATATCTGTTCTTTTCCGTGCCCCGACTCTTGCATGCTTTTGTTCAAATCTATTATTATTTTGAGTCACAGCATCCCTGTAACTCCTGGGTCTGTTCTGCGTTCTGTTCTCTCTCACTAAGTTTATCTGATCCCCTAAATTCTTAATCTCGTGTATCATTTTGATCTTTTCTTTTATTTGTTCCACTCCTTTTACATTATTCATCCGAACTTCTTTCTTGATATCCATATCATCAGAACAGTTCATTAATAATGCTTCCATTATGCTTTCTTTTGACATGTTATGTTGCATAATTCTTTCTGCCATCTTTTCTATTTTTTCGAAAAAAACTTCAGGTATATCCTCCTTTATCCTATACCGGCAAGCGTCAGACCAATCCTCAAATAGCGAAGATGTCCTACCAAATGCTTTTCGAAGTCGATTGTTTTAACCAATTATCGACTTGTCAACGGTCTTATATTTTTCCTTTATGTCTCTGTCCAACAGACACAAGACAATAACGTCTTGTTTCGCTTTTGACACTCCCGAGAATTGAAAGAATGTTTCACATTCTTCTATGAACGTCTCCACATTGTCACATTTTCTGAACTTTTCAGGCTAGTAATTGGTTCGTGAAGTTGTCCAAAGCAGCGTTGTTCGCCATGTAAGTAGCGTTTATGCCACTTTCAGTATTATCACATTCTGAAGTCATAATTTAACACCACAAAAATTTATTTTAAACTTTATTTAAACTTATTCCACTTATAAAATATATTAATTGTTATTAATGTAAACATATTTTAAATACGTATTTATTTTATCATATTTTTACTCTGCATTTTAATTTTCTAATTTATTTCCTTTAAATTTTCAAAATTAAAAAAATAATAAACTATTTTGGCGAAACTTAAAACTAACCTCTCATAATATAATCTCCTAAACTTTTTTAGAAGCTTGTATGATATTAAAACTATCTACTTAGTTTTTTTATTCTCATAAAAATAGTTTGATCTAATAAAGAAACTAAAAAATAAAAATTTAAAGTGGAAATATTGAACTTAAAAACTCACCAACAGTCGAAATATATCACTGTTAGTAGCGTTTATGCCACTTTCATTATCAGCAAGTTCACAATTTATATTCAACACTAAAATTTACTAATGAAAATAAGACACGTATATAAACAAATTTCTCGTTAATTTAATCATTTCGATCAAATTTCGTTATTTAAAATTTTCTTTCAACTTAATTTATAAAATTTATCTTATAATTATAAAATTTATTTTTCAATTATATAGATTTGCCTCATAAGTTTTGTCGGAAAAAAACACCAAAATACAATAAAATATAAAATATTTTATCAATCGTCCACGTCATGCAAATACGAAAATTAGGCGCCATTGTGCTCCATACATCTCAGCCAACGTCCAGAGAGGCTGCGTATCCCATTTTGGAAAAAATCACACGGTTTCTTGTCAAACTAATGTAGAAGATCTTCGTTTATATCGTTGACACCGGCATAATTCTTTTCTCTAAGGGCACATTTAATTGGAGATAATATATAGTAGTCAGATGGTGAGAGATCGGGGAGTATGGTGGATATGGTAGTACGGTGAATCCAAGCGCATTCAGCTTGTCCTTGGTCTTAGCAGCCGTATGCGGATGAGCATTATCGTGGAGATAAAGCTCCATCTGCTCCTCTGCTGAACAGCAATAATGAGACGATCCAGCTGAGTACAGTAGTGGTCCGCATTGATTGTAGCATTTGGAGGTAAGACATCTAACAATAGCAGTCCTTTACTGTCCCAAAAGACAGATGCGAGATGCTTTCTGTTTTTCAGTCTTCGTGCTGGTGTTGCAAGTGGGTTTTCATCCGATTTTCTCCAAGATATATTGTTGAAAGCACCTTCGTTGTCCCAGTACACCCATATCTCATCGCAGATGATTTGGGACAGGAAATCATTCCGGTGATAACTATCCAATATCTGTTGACAAATTCTTTTGCGATTATCCTTGTTCTGTTGCGTCAGAGCGTGTGGCACCCAGAAATTTTCCACGTATCGGTATCCCATTGCATTCAAGTGCCGGCACACCGTGGTTTTATCCTGATCAATTCCCTCTGCAATGTGCCTCGTTGTTGCACGCTTGTCTTCAGTCAGAAACTTGATTATATTTTCGTCTATGTCAATAGAGGGCCGCCCTTCGCGGACTGGATCATCTGTGTTAAAGTTGTTTTCACGAAAATTGGAAATTCACATTTCACGTGTTCTCTTTGAGACTATTCCAACTCTAAGGGCCGTGGTAATTTCGTCAGTCATCCGTGAGGGTGTTAAATCCCTTTTCCAGCAATAGTAAATTTATTTACGAATATCAGAACCATTAAAATCCATTAGGATGATGAAAATGTGCGAAATTTACGTAAATGCTAATATTTTATTAAAAAAATTCATTAGAACAGAAAATAAAAATTATTGGACATAAGTAGATCGCAAATGCTATTTTATCTTGTAAGAGAGTGTTGTTGTTAATTTTTAATTTTCGGAAATAAGAATTTTGGTTTTTAAAAATTTTGAATTATAATCGAAATTAAAAAAAATAATGGAAAATAGAATTAAAAAAAAGAAAATAAAAAAATGAAAATTTGTTTAAAAAAAATAATTTTTCAACTGCAAATATACATTTTATTCATAAAATTATTTAGAAAATTAAGAGATTAGTGTTAAAATTTTATTATTTTAATTAACGTCAATTAGTATTCGTAAAAATATTTATTTTTATAAAAATATTGTTGTTTTTTAATTTCAATAATTTAAAAAATATATTTTTTAATTTGCATAATTTTAGCTAACTGTGCTACAATCGTTTCTATCGTTCCTGTAAGTAAAATATTCTTTATACTTACATATCATTATATATATGCAGTTTTAATATATAAGTTATATGTTATTGTAGTCGTTAACATTGATTTTCGTAATGAGAAATATGTCAATTGCAATATTCATCTTCGCAAGTCAGTTGATCGTAAAAAAGTAATTAGGACAATTGATGAGGCTACAATGACATCAGGGAAAATTGGGAAAAAATTGTTATTTACAACATTTTTTTGTAATAAAGGCCGACTAATTGTAACCAGATCAACTAGCAACAATACCACTGAAGATTTATCTGCAGTCCAAGATTCTTCATTTGTCTTGGTAAAAATGGAAGAAGAATTATAATTTGTAGAGATAGATTTCGGGAGAATTATCACCACTAACAAATATTGTTGCATTTGTGGATCTCTAAATAATATGACAGTTGTCCCATTTGAAGCATGCAAGCAAGTATTTGTAAAAAGATGAATTATTAGCCCTGACGGTAATCGGTGCTGTAAAGATCATCTTATAAAACGAAGATTTTACGACGAATACATTAATAACTTCAGAATCAATTCAAATACTGATGTAATTGAAGCTCGGGTCTAAGACAAATACTCGGACAACTGGCTCTTGGTGATTCAATTTTAATTGATAAAATTAGAGACCACTCATTATTAGAGGAACAATTGAAGATATTCACAGGTCTTACATGAAATATTGAGTCGGTTGTTTATAAACGAAAAAGTTAATACTGTAGCCAATACAGATAGTGACGAAGACTAATTGATATTATTTAAAATAATAAAATTTTAACACTAATTTCTTAATTTTCTCAATAATTTTATGAATAAAATGTATATTTGCAGTTGAAAAATTATTTTTTTATATATTTCAGTTAGATAATATTCAATAAATTTGTTTAAATATTTAGATTTAATAAGAGTTTCAAACACCATATTTTGAAAAAAAAATAGTTTTTATTTCTTTTAATTATGTTCCACCACTTCAAAAAAATTGAAAAAATTCCTGAGTGTAAAGGAGTAAAAAAGACATTTTCTAAAAGAATTTGGCAGTGGACACTTTTCGAAAACGCGGTCAAAATTGATTTTAATTTTATTTTATTTTTCAAAAATCGATTTTCCACCTGAGATTTATAGTAATATTTTTTTAAATGTCTTACAGTCCAAAGAATTAGAAAAAAAATCGTTATTGATTAATTTTGAATTATACTATTAAAAAAAATAAAATCGATAAACGAGTTTCTTTAAAATACTGGAAAATTTTTTGAGATAAATTGCTTAATAATTGGCTGAATTATCTTTATTTAATAGCCAAACGATTCCACAAGTGCAAATAGAAAAACCCGTGGGGGCACATTTCCCTTTTAAACCAGTCTATGCCCTTTGAGAAGCTACAAGAATCTTTCGACTTCCACCATATTGATTGGTAATCAGTTGCAAGATACTATAAGAAAATTTGAGAAAATTATTATTAATAATAATTATACATCTGAAGTAGATAGTCTAAGTGTTTTTAAGTCTTTATAAATAAGATATTACTTACATTATACTTTCTGAATAAGATAATACTTACATTGAAATGAATATTCTATGTAAAATCTAAATGACTTTATGGTATACATGAAAAGGCTATTGTGAACAAACATTATTACTAGCAAAACTAGGATATTGCGGTACTGTAAAAAGAAACAAAAACAAAATTAATAAAATATCTATCCCTTTCCACGTATGGATGGCTGTTGGCTCCAAGGAGCTTCATCTTCATTTTTCAGGTTTTTTATCATGCTGGATATCCACAAACCCGTCTTACTTAGGTTGCTTCAGGTAGGGAAGCCGGTTTAGTCACCGCCAAACTAATTTTTAATTTGAGCCTTAACCAATAGGCCGTGGATGCACCCAATTATGCACAAATATTTCCGATTCTCTCAATTTGCAACCGCTCTTCTGAAGCCTTTCATGTTCAAAGGGCTCCAGTTTTTTACGTCGCCCCCCAATCGTCTCTTTGGTCTTCCTCGTTGTCTTTCTTGCTCCATTATCCATTAATCATAATCATTGATTGTGCTTGTTTTCTTATCTGATGTCCCAAGAATTACAGCTTTACAATTTTCAGTTCAGGGTAGGTCAACTTATTTGGTATAGGTACTATACTGAATCGTATTACCTGTCCCATGACAAGCGGTCAGCAACTAAACCAGTTTTGCTAAATAGGAAAACCTCAGTGAGCAGTGTGAGAACATTCATGATAAAAAAGCTACAAAAGAGTGGAGGAGCTCCTAGGCGTCAACATACTTCCATGCCTGGAGACATTTGGACCTACTGTTACTCAAAAATATGCAACACTAAATAAATATAAGTTTATTATTAGAAATGGTTTAATAATAATTTCAAGATGCGCTAACGAATTTTTTTATAATATTAATCAGAAAACCGTTTACACGTTAAATAATAAACTTACAACATGATATTGCGTGATATCGATTTTATAGGATAATTGTTTAGAAAAATTAATTACTATAAATGATTATTTTACTGATTTCTTGCACTGTAAATGTTTTATTTTATGATTTTAATTTTTCAATACTATTTCAGAGATCTATACTTTATTTGTTTAGTAAACGGTTACATTGAAAATAAAATTATTTCATAAAATTAATCAAATAATTTATTACTTTGTATAATTAAAAGAAAAACTTAAATTCTTATTCGCAATTGTCGGCTGCATGATTAGATTACTTTTCAAATATATTTCATTTCGAATTTGCTTTTGATGTACTTGGTCAACCTTCCAATTCCCGGATGTCCCATTTGGTCATGTATAGATTTCACAATGACAGAAATCTCATTAGAAACACTTATCTTTTCTAGCAAGCCTGTTGAGCAGACATGACTTAGAGCATCCATTACTGGATTTGCAGACCGTGACCTATACTTTATCTCACAGTCAAACTCAGCCAATTGTATTCGCCACCGTTTCCATTTGACAATTTTCACTTGTCCTTTGGGTCTGCCATCAAGAAGATAAGCAACACCTTCTTGATCCGTAAAAACTTGAAAATGCCTTCCCAACAGAAAAGGTCGCATGTGCTCTACCGCCGCTGCAATGGCGTATGCTTCTTGTTCCACTGCTGACCAACCACTCTCTATTTGATCCATTCTACGAGAGAAAAATTAAATATGGTGCTCCTCTTGAGATAGCACTTCTCCGATTGATTGAGCGGATGAATCTGTTTCCAAAACTAAAAATCCGTTTTCTTTAGGAGTTGCCAATGATGCTGAGACAATTTCCTGCTTGAGAACAGTAATGGCTCACTTGCATATGTCACTCAGAGGAAATAATTTCTTAGCTTCCGGTCAGGCAGTGGTTTTGCAATTCTTGAGAAGTGTTTCACCAACTTTGCATAGTACACCAACATTCTAGTAAGTCTTTATAACTGTTTTGGACGTTGAGAATCCGGAAACTCTAACAGAGGGGTCAAGTGACTATTATCTTCCCATTTTCGAATGTATGTCCAAGGAATTTCAACCTCGTCCGAGCCAGTGAGCATTTTGCTAAATTCAGGGTTAGATTGATCTCTTTTGCTTTAATGAGAAAGGCTTTCAAATAACTATCGTGCTCTTCCCGTGATATGCCACAGATGACCACATCGTCACAATAACACGCTACACCAGGTAAGCCAGCAACAAAGTGGCTCATATTTCTCCAAAAGGCTGCCACACCGTTTTCACTCCAAACGGTAGTCTCGTAAACTGCCAAAGATTACCATCAGCCTCAAAAGCCGTTAATGGTTGTTCACTCTCCAGAAACGGTAACTGATGGTATGCTGCACGAAGGTCTAACGAACTGTAATAACGAACTTGTATCCATGAAGTTTTTCCATCGTTGCCGAAATCAGCGGAACCAGGATTGCATCATGTTCAGTAAACCGATTTATTGTAGTAGCTTAATCAACAGCCAATCCTTTTTTTCCTCCATTTTCGTTCACAACCACTATTGGCGATCTCCATTGAGATTTTGATTCCACAATGATGCCTTTGGAGATCATTCGTTTAACCTCTGCTTGAATGAAGTTCTGGTAAAGTTTCGATCTGTATCTAGAAAGTGGACGCACTGGCTGTATTGTTGGCATAAACGTGCCAAACGAAACAGGGTCCCTCCGTAAAGTCGACAATCGATTACCCGTAAACTTTTATGGCAATATCACCATGGTGCTAGCTACGTGCAGTAACGGGAGTGAACCAGGTAGATCTATGTGAAGTCCACTGAACTTTCCAATGATATCCATACTTAAAACTGCTTCTTCCGTAACTTGGTTGCAATAAAACTACTGCATCCACGAAAGTTTCTTACAATTCCATAAGAATAGATCCCTTTCCGAAAATTGCAATTTGTGTTCCATCGACAGTGACTGCTCTGACACGGCCTTTTGCTATAGGCATGTCTAGACTATTTGCGAGCTTCATGGAAATGATGGAAATTTTGCTACTAGTGTCGGAAATACTAGCAATAATACCTAAACTCTGAACAGTTGAACCCCTCGCCTGACGACAGGCACTCTTGAAATGACCCATACAATTACATTGGTAACAGATTTTCTATGAGGCGATACAATCTTAACGAGAGTGACTAACTAATGTACCACACCATGCACATCCTTGGAACAATTTTATCTCTCCTGTTTTGCTTCTCCATGAATTGGAATTGGTTGACCAATCAGAGTGAGTCATTCGAGACCTGGTAATTTCTGTCACACCACCGCTGACATGAATTTGGACTCCATTGGTAAATCGATTGGTTTGGACGAAACAACGATATTGAACATGCTATTCTGTTGACTTGGTTTACAGCTTTTTATATTGAATCTAGCGGCTTACTCAAGTTCTGCCGTAGCAATAGCATCCTTAAGTGCGAACTTCTTTTTGGCGTTGCAACTCGCTGCAAATTCTTTATAAACAGTTGCTTGAGTTTTTGGATCTCGTACGCCCCGATGAAATGCATCGCGTAATGCATCATCTTCAGAATCTGCTGGAAATTCACAATATTTCACTAAGGACCGTAGTTGACTCATGTATTCATGGATGGATTGCTCAGACAACTGCTGACACATAAAAAGCTTGATCCGTTCTTGTCATTACACAAATTGGAGTGTAAAAATTTGACAGCCCGGGAGTACAAGTAGACCTTAGGTGCTGCTTCCTCGTTTTTCAGTGGCTTCCACTTCTTTTCATCGTAATTACTGATCAACTGATCCCCTATGCACAATAGGAGTGTGTCTAATTCGTCATCTTCTGCAACTACTACTAACCGAAGGAAACGGTCGAAACGACAAATGAATTTTTCGAAACGCGATCCTGTAAGATCCGTCAGCTGAGTAGGATTAAATTTGGCCATCATTTTCTAAATATTAAATTATCGTATATCCCTTCAAATACAAAAGTCAGATTATCGATTTATTAATATACAGAAAATGTTTACAAAGATAATTTGTAATTTCGTCACAATTTCAATCATTTAAACAATCACCACAGAATGTATCAATTTTGATACAACGACCAAGTTGTATTTATTTATCACTTAGTATCAAAGAAAATTAAGACAAAAGAATATTATCGTAAAAAAGGAAAATCGGTCAACAATTTATCCTGTATGAAATACCCATAATCTCCAATCCAAAATTCCCAAATTCGGGTAATTTAATTATATTACAATTTATCAAACTTCTGATAACAAAAGAAGAAAACTCAACATCAATCTAAAATTAATTATTTTTGCCAATCAAATTGAAGTTACTACAAAATTTGTATAAAAAATTCCCTCCAAAAATTACAGAAAAATATGACGTTAGATATTTTATTTAACTGTTATACTACCCGATGCTATTTTCTGTGTTTAGTGGTTATTGTTAGTATTGGATTCGTGATTAAAATTCAAAGTCATAATTTGCAAACTTTATTTCTAATACAACTTTCTTTACTCAAAAAAATTTATGAGGAACAATATTTCAGTTACATAACCAGATTTTGAAACTCTAAATATAAATAATAATATCGATGTATGTATGTATATATATATATATATATATATATATATATATATATATGTTATTTTATTCAAATCATATTTTGTTTTTATTTTATTAATTTTTACAATATTTATTGATTTGGAATATAAATTTTGATCTTTAAAATTATTTTAATGCACATGTTCTGTAAAAATTCAATTCTAAATAATTTTTAATGAGAATTTCCATTGACAATTAAATTCAATAAAACATTATGATTTTTATTTTAAAAAAAGTGTTACAAGATATATCAAAATTTCTTTACAATATTCTTTTACTCTGAAACTGTTATTTTAATTGTGATTTTATAAACCTAATTTTTTATAAAATTTCTTTCGATTTAATTAAGAAAATATTATCATTACACTATACTTTTTATAAAACTTATTTCATTTTAATTAGTAAAAATATTATATATAAACCTAAATTTTTTATATATAATTTCTTTCAAAAGTTCTTTCAATTTAATTAGTAAAATAATATTTTTTAATTTATCTCAAATATAATTATGATTTTTAATTTAAAAATATTAAAGATTTTCAGTTCACCAAAAAGAACCCCTAACACCCCCCCTCGTTTTTAAAATGTTTGAATTTTTCAAAATTTCGAATAAGTTGTCTACCATTTTTGTCTTTCAACTTATAACTTCTTTCTTGAATTCTTTCTATAATTTCATAAGGGACCTCGAATCTATCTTCTCCTTTCGTTCTATTTTCCTTTTGTATCCAGACCTTTTCGCCAACCTTTAAATTCTTCGCGTTACATTTTCCTCTGGCTTGTTTTTTTCTTTTAGTCTTATTCTGGTATCCTCCCCGTTTATTTTGCTTTTATCATACCACTTTTGTCCAACTATTTTCTTCCGAAATACCACTTCTGCTGGACTGCACCCTATCGTCTTTTGTTTCGTTGCATTTATAGCAAATTCCACTTCGGGTAATATGTCTGCCCAACTTGTAGCATTTCTTTCTTTTTAACTTGCCTGTATGCATTTTCGTATTGTCCGAAACTGCCTTTTAATTATCCCATTTGTGTTATGGTGATATGGGCTAGAGAAAATCAATTCGATACCTTTGGCTTCCAACATTTCTTTTACATTTTTCATTTCGAAACATTTCCTGCAATCTACGTGGAGCTCTTTTGGTGCTCCAAATTTTAATATCCATTTCTGTACTATCATTTTTATTATTGTCTCTTCATCTTGTCTTTTCATTGCTGTCAAGCTCAAGTATTTACTGAAATGGTGAATTATTCCCTAAATGTATATTTCTTTTCTTACTGTCTCATTCCATGGTCCGCAGATGTCTATATAAACTTTCTCAAATATTTCTGACGTTGTTATTTTTATGTTTTCTTCCTTAGTCTTTGTGGTTTTTGTCTTTGTTCGTTGACACTCCATGCATGATCCTACCACCTCCTTTACCGTTTTCTTTTCTTCTTCCATGTCAAACTTGTCCCTCAGATATTCCTAAACTTTTTCATCTCCCGCACAGCACAATAATTTATGTGTTTGTATAATTAGATCGCTCCTTTTTTCTTTCATACCCGCTCTGGCTTGACTCCTCGTAGTCACTGCTTCCTTTTTTCACTTCTTCGTGTTCCATTTGGCATTGTGTACATGTGTCGCAATTCTGTCATGATAACATGTCAGCGTTGCCGTGCAGCACTCCCTTTCTATATTCTATTTCGATATCCAAACTACTTAAGTAATTCATCCACGTTTGGAATTGAGCCGTTAAGGGTTTCTTTGTATGAAACATGAACGTTATAGCTTTATGATCCGTTCTCAATTTAAATCTCTTCCTGAACAGAAAATGGTTGAAATGCTGGCAAAAATAAAAAATTGCCAAAAGTTCTTTCCTTGTTATGCAATAACCTTTTTCATGTTCTGACATTGAATGTGATCCATATGCTATTACTTGCTCTTTCCCCGAATCACTTATCTGTGACATTACCGCCCATATGCTATCAAAGCTGGCATCTGTATCCAGAATAATTCTTTGTCCAAGTGATTCTTTGTCCTGTGATTCTTTGTCCAATTCTACTTGATAGTATGTACTCCCTAAGTCTATTGTACAAAAATATTTGGTGCCGTGTAATCTGTCCATCATTTCAGCTATATTCAGCATGTGGAATGCTTGGTGCTTAGTGAACTGATTTAATTGTCTGAAATCCAGACACAATCTGATTTCGTCCTTGTCCTTTTTCCAAACGCACACTATTGGTGTGTTCCATTCAGAATTACATGGTTTTATTATTCCGTTTTTTCCAAATTTTTTATAGCTTCTTCTAGATTGTCTTCCAGAGGTACCGGTTGTCTTCTCGTTTTTATGTTTATGGGTCCCCATGTTGTATCTATTTTGTGTTGTAACAAGTTTGTACGGCCTATATCCCAATTCTTTGCCATAAATGCTCCTCCAAATTCGTGAATTATTTCTTCTAGTGTTTTATCGTTCTTTGTGTCTATCACTTTTAATGCCTCTTGAACCCGATTCTCGTTGGTAATTTCTTTTCCAAATTTAGCTTCAATTTCACATATGCTAGTTCTCTCTATTTCCTGATAATTCCGCTCTTTCCATTGCAATTCTATTCCGAACTCTTTCATCAATGGTATTCCTGCGATCATCTTTGGTCTCAAATTTTTCACTATTACAAATCTTATTTTCTCGGCTTTATTTTCAATCTTTACTATCGTTTCCATTTCTTCTCTTACATCCATTTCTAGTCCATTTTCTGCGATCAATCTCTGATTTGTCTGTTCCATCCTTATGTTATTTAAGTTTTTTAATATTCCCTCCGTCATAACGTTCAATGCTGCACCTGTATTCAGTAAACACTCGATTTCTGTGTTTTCCATTGTGAGAGGTGATTGCAACATCAATATCCGAATTGATTTTTAACACCAAACTTTATTTATATAACAATTCACATATTTAAAACAAATTTTTCTATTAATTTAATTATCCTGCCACAAATTAATCTATTAAATTCTTTTCGATTCAATTTTTTAAATCTTGCAAATTTATTAAATACATTTCACATTAAAACCAAAAATTTATTTTAAAATTTATTTAAATTGCTTAATACTTCTATTAAAATATATAAATTGTTTTGACAATAAAAATATTTCTATTTATAAATAAATGTTTAATATGTAATGGTTTTCTTATCATTTTTAATTATTTCAAAATATTTAAAAAAACATTAAAAACATATTTTATTTTTAAATACGTATTTGATTTTTTAATAGTTGTTTTATTATATCATTTTTAATTTTAAAATATTGAATAAGCATATTAACATTAAAATATTTTACCTTTTAAAAAAATAATAAATTATTCTGGCGAGATAAAAATTTAAATTAACCCCTCATATATCCCTTCTTTAAGAATTTTTTAAATTTTTCTACGTTTCGATCTAAAATTCTTCCATCTTCATTCATTAGTTCATACCTTCTGTCGTGTGTTTTCTCTATCACTTTATACGGTCCTTCATATTTATCTTTACTCTTTATCCCCGTTTCACCTTGACTAGTACTTCATCTCCAATTTCGAAATTTCTTCTGGTTGTTGTGTCTTCTTTTTCTTACTGTAACTTTATGTCTTGACTATGCCATCCTTCTCTGTATATTTTCTTACCGAATATAATTTCCGCTGGGCTCTTCCCTATTGTTTTCTGGAAAGTTGCGTTTAATATAATTTCCGGTAGTAGTTCCTCCCAGTCTGATCCTTTCTTTGTATGTAACGATGCGTTTAAATATTCTCTAATTGTCCGAAATTGTCTTTCTACTATTCCATTCGTGTTATGATGGTACTGTTTGGACCAGTGAGTTTTTTCTTCGCGTCAGCCTCGGGCCTATTCATTGCACCGGCACCGAGGCAGGCGTGGGAAAAACTCCCTAAATCTAAAAAAAACTAAAAATAAAATATTATAATGATAATTTATAATTAATTAATTAAAAAAGAGAAACTTTTAATTTGATTTGACCCTTGGATCCTGTCGATTTGAATATTATCTTGTGAGAATTTGATGGCCTGATTTGTTGACGTGGGTTTGATCGGAATTTTGGCCATCTCCGGGTTGTTTCTATCTGAGGACTTTTGACTTAATGAAGGATGATTGAAGGTTGACTGTGAGAATTGTCTTCTTGCTGGTTCTGTGAGTTTTTGTGACGAAAGATTGGTATAAATTCATCCGAATTTGTGCACTTGATCAGACCTTTTATCGAATAAATTTTATTAGAGAAAAAGAATTTTTGTTTTGAACATAAGTAATTTTTGGATTCTATTTCTTTTTGGAAGTTGATGGAGGTCGGGGAGAACCTCAAGGCTGCCGATCTGTCGATAGATAACGGTAGGGGCTTATAGTTCCTGCCGAGACTATTGACGATCTGGAAGTTTGAGAAAGTCCTTGCCAAGTTTCATTTCTAGAAGAGAATCGTTTCTCTCAGCCTCCATCAATTATTTTTTTTTGTTTTTGTTTTTTTATTTTTTTATTTTTTTTCCACACATCGTTCTTATTCAGCATGGATAGGAAATATAACGAAAACAAAGAGCAACAAAGAGAACTGCTGCTGGAGTTGCAGAAATGGAAAGGCGAATGTGCCAAGCTGAATGACGAATTGACGAAGAGGACAACCGAATTTGAGGACTACAGAAAGCATTCAGTTCCTCTATCAATTCACAAACCGGTTGTGCATAAATATTTATTGGGACAACAGAAAATAAAGTCCTTGCAAAACGAGGTCACCAAGATGAGAATTCAGCAAAATATGTCCAGCTACTACAAGAAAGTTATCGAAAAGGTCTCAGAAGTGCAACCGGAAATAATTATAGAAACAGCAAGCAAGATTGAATCAAATACTGAAAAGAAGCCTCTAGTGACGAATCCAAACATTTATGGGTCAATTATGAAAGAGGATATTGCATCATCTTCCTCTGGGGTGCTCAGCAGATCTCAGAAGCGGCGGGAGCAGAGGAAGCGAAAGGCTCAAATGTTTTAACAAGCCAAGAATGAGCTGCAAGCTGTTTTTAAAACCAGTCGTATTGAGGTTGACGTCCAAGATGGAAAGACGGTAATCAGAAATGACGCCAGTCAAAGAGAGTCTTCTGATTTTGATACCTCGCATCAAATTTCGTTGTTGTTTCCAACAAATAATTTCCAAGAGACTATAGGACAACAAGAATGGCTGGACTTTAATTCAAAACTTGAAATTCAGAAGGAGAATCGTGACCGCCTACAGTTCCGCTCTATCACAACTGGTAAAGGTGAAGAGTTTGTCAATCTTTCAGATTTGGATGATTAGGGACGATGAGTGGATTGCCTTTGATTGGCATTTTCTTTTGTTATATTTTAATAAAACGATGTCAACATATAATTTGTTCATGTTCTTTTAATTTTAATCTTTGATATGAAAATGATAAACTCATAATAAGAAATATAATAATCAAATAAAAAAAACATGTTGAGGAAAAATAAGATAATAATTAATTAAATAGACGTAGCATAAGCCGACTTTCATAGACTTAATATATCTAATATATAAGGTAGAACCCAATACGTACTTCATCAACTTCACTGACGAGATAAAAGGGCCAGATGGGGTTGATTGGGTACGATATGCATCTCTAATAAGTGTGAGTTAGAGACACTTAGAGGACAGACATATCTAAATAATATGTTGGGGCAAAATAAACTTAGATGCTAAAGCATACCATGAAGCACCTGAATTTAAATTAATAAAATTAAAATAATCATATGAAATCCAGCACTAATAATATCACACCCAACGTACGGACTCGAGTAACAAATTTTTATATTCATTGATATGTACCTACTAAACTGATCTATAATTGCAACAATATACTTTATCTTCTCCAAGTTTCCTTTAGTTGTCCTCATATGTCTATGTAAACTTTCTCAAATGGTTCATTTGCGACCAGTGTCACCCGTTTTTCCTTTGTGGCGGTCGTTAATGTTTTACTTTCTTGGCATGCTTCACATTGTCCAAGTACTTCTTTTATTATTTCATTCCGATTGATCATGTCATAATTTTCTGAGATGTATTTCGTTACTTTCTCTGCGTCCGCGTGCGACAATAGCGTATTTATTTCTATGATCATTTCTTCTCTTTTTGACTTTGGTATCGCAATTTTCCCCATGTTTGTTCTCATTATGCCATCTTCAATTGTAAGCTTTCTATCTTTACCTGAACTTGGGTCTCTTTTAATTTCTTCTATTTCTTCTTGTTGATATTTGAATATCTGCGATGTGTCCAGCACGTTGATTCTTCGAGTCTTTATCTTCATCATTTAGGCATTTTAATGATCCATCAAGCATTGCGTACATGTATCACATGTATTCCGAGACAACATATCCACATTGGAATGATCTGTTCCTTTTCTGTATTCTAAGTGTATGTCCAGGCTTGATAAATAATTTATCCATGTCTGAAATTTCGCCGTTATCGGTTTTTTTGTTTTAACCAAAAACATAATTGCCTTATGATCCGTTCTCAAAGTGAATCGCTTCTCGTATAAATAATGATTAAAATACTGACAGAAGTAATTCATTGCCAACAGCTCTTTCCTAGTAATGCAGTATCCTTTTTCATGAAGTCCTTATTCATGGAATGTGAACCATATGCAATAACTCTCTCACGTGCGTCCTTGTCTCTTTTGGATAATACTGCTCCAATCGTGTCGAAACTGGCATCAGTGTCCAATATAAATTCATTCTGGAAGTCTGGGAATCCTAGAATCGGTGGTGCTGTTAAAGCCTCTTTCATCTCGGTAAATGCTTCATCACATGTATCTGTCCATAACAATTTCTTCTTGTTCAATCCACACAGTTATTCCAATGTCTTGGCCTTTGTTGCGTATTCCTTAATAAATAGTCTGCAATAATTGCAAATTCCAAGGAAACTTCTTAGATTCTTTACACATTTCGGTTTTTCAAATGTGTTTATGGCTTCTAATTTAGATGGGTCCGTCTGTATACCTTTATCATTAATTAAATCTTTCCCAAAAATTTAACTTCCGTTTTTAAGATATCTACAGTTTCGTACTGTTGTTCCAACGATTTTGAAAAAAATAAGAATGTCATCTAAATATACCATTGTCTGTTCTATTGCTCTGAGCACCTTTGTCATGAGTTCCGGAAACGTTCCCGGTGCCGCTGCTATACCAAACGGCATTCTATTGAAACTAAATTGTCCTAGCTTTGTGGAAAATGCTGTTTTTAGCTTTGAATCTTCCTCTAGTTCGACCTGGTAGTATGCATTCTCTAAATCGATTGATGTAAAATATGTGGTTCAATACAATCTGTCCATCATTTCTATCATATTTGGCATAGGAAATGCCTGTCTCTCCGTGACTAGGTTTAGCTGTCTAAAATCCAACCAAATTCTAACATCATTCTTTTCTTTCTTCCATACACAAATCATCGGTGTATTCCATGGTGAATTACATTTCTTAATAATGTTGTTTTCCCACAAATTCTTAATAGTCTCATCGATCTTTTCTTCCATATTAACTGGTTGCCTATGTGGTCTAAGGTTAATTGGAAGTCCTTTCGTGTCTATTCTATGTTTAATCATCGTCGTACATCCGATATCACATTTATTCGCCATAAAAACTCCTTGATGTTTTTTAACAATATCCACAATCTTTGGTTTATCTACAATTTTCATAATTTCCATGGCTCTTTTGAATCTTTCTTCGTATGTAACCTTACGTCCGAATTTGGCTTCTAAGTTACATACTTGATAAAATTGTTCGTTCACACCATTTTCTTTCTTTTTTCCAATGTAACTCGATTCCAAACGCCATCTGCAATTCTATTCCTCTTATTATGTCTGTTTTTACGTTATTTACTACAATGAACGTTATATTTCTCCGTTTTTCTTTAATTTCTACGTCCACTGAAATTTCACCCATACAATCTAGTTGACTACTGTTCGCACAGTTTAATTTAATATCTGCCTTTTCTAATTTTACGTTTGTTAGTTTCTCAACAATCTTTCTGTGGATTACATTTACTCTTGCACCTGTGTCTAATAAACAATCCTCCACGTTACCTTGTATCATCCACTTTATACTCGGCCGGCCTTGCATTCTATCATACGATATACTTTCTGCTTTCCATTTATCTATTGACAAAATCCTGACAATTTCTTCTGTATTCTTTTCTTCAATTGTTCCTATTGGGTTCTTGTTCAAAAGACATTATCATGAACACAAAAATTAATTTTTTTACATTAAATTTCTGAAAATCTTATTTTATCATATTTATAACAATATTTTACGGAATGTAATTGTTTGTTTAATAATTTGATAAAATACAAAATTTTATATTTTATGAACGCTC
>MQRK01248354.1:0-16081 GCA_001938485.1 Girardia tigrina
AAAAAAAGCCGAAAATGAACAATTTCAAAGTTCTATTAACATCTACAACGAACTAGTCGACTCGCGAGTCTCTACGCCTAACAGCAGCTCCTACATCCCGTCCTCGGGAATCCCTAATTCCTCATCGGTCCAATTCAAGGGAACGACCGGTTTGTGCTACATTAAAACTCAGGAATGATCGATCGATCTCAAATGGTCCTTACTGTAAACATCTCCCAATCATAAAACCCTCGGTACGTCTGGTTGCACCAGAAAACCGCACTGAACAACAACGCATATCGAATTTGACTTTTCAAAAATCTTGGCGGTTTATCGCGATATCCCCATTCGGTTTTGTTACTCAACTCGTGTTCCCGATAGAAACCGTATTTCCAATTGAAAGAACCGGCTAAATCTTTTATGTCTGCAAGAAGAGATTTGATGCCCATAAATCCCGCTTCATAAATTAACCACAATGATCGATTTAAACAAAAAATATAAAAATAATAAATAAACACTGTTGTTATTTTTTTTGATATAGGAAAATTGTGTGTACAATGAGATAATTGCGTGGAAAATTAATCATTTGGATAAAGAAAAATTTTTCGTATTTCTTAGGAGTATTTTTTAATTTATCTTTTAATTGTTTGGTACGATTAATTCCCGGAATTTATTTAACCCTTTCCAGCCCAAATTTTTATTTTTCAAAAAAAAATTTTTTTATTGTTGTTTTGTATCTAGAAACAAGTGAGAATCGCGCTTTTTTGCATTATAATATATGTAGAGTCATCTATTAGACTTTTTAGAAACTATTAATAGGTGTAAAATTTAAATTGGGTAAAAGAGATAACTGTAATTTGATTTTTCAAATATGTTGCCATATGACAACAATGGGCTGGAAAGTATTAAATAATTTTAAGTAAATTATTAAGACGATAGTAAAACTATAATATTTCAATAGTCATTTCAGTCAATTTGCATTTCGAAACTATGAGGAGTAACTTAATTGTCATTTTACTGATCAAGATTTGAATAGTTAATTTAAAACAAATTGATTAAAAACCATTTGAAAAGTATAATTTTAGATATATAATAAATGATGTGAAAATTTTTAAATATATTTCTGTAATTGAGTTACTATTTAAAGAATATTTATAAAATCATTTTTAACATAAGAATTTTTAAGTTTTTAAATAATCTTTTATTATTTTAAAATTCTATAATTTTAAAAATTCCATTATAAATTATTTTTTAATGAGAATTTCCGTTGACAATTAAATTCAATAAACATTATGATTTTGATTTTAAAAAGTGTTACAATATGTTTCAAAATCTTCTTTACAATATTATTTTACTCTGAAACTGTTATTTTAATTGTGATGTTTTAAACCTAATTTCTTATAAAAGTTCTTTCAATATAATTAATAAAATATTATCATTATACTATAATTTTTTATAAAACTTTCATTTTAATTAGTAAAAATATTATTTTTTAATTTATCTCAAATATAATTATGATTTTTAATTTAAAAATATCAAAAATTTACAGTTCACCACAAAGAACCCTTAACATGTAAAACTCGGAGTTATCGGAATATACAATGTATTTATTTCGGGTATTTCTCTCTCTTCGTCTCCTCGAGTTGTTTCTCGGTTACTCAAACTATTCAGTATCAACAATCTTGGAGGCCTCTCTGGAACTATGTTCAACTTCTCAACATTGAACGATAACTCATTTCTTAAGTGGGTTAGGATGACAACTAACCGTCTCATCTGGTCCTTTAACACACAATCGAGGTGCGAGTTATGTAAACGTGGTTGGAAACTATTTAAAATTACTTTTCTTGATCCCTGGTATTAGCAGTAGGGCCCATAGGAACGCGCCCAAAAATTCTTCGGAACCTGTCCTGCAATCAATAATATTCACCCTAACGATGACGGGTTTCCATCCAATTATTATATTCGTTTCACAAATATTACAGATCTCCTGTATGGTTTCGAAATAAGAACGTGTCAGATAAATTTAACCATGAGACAAGGGAACGATTTTTTTAATCTATAGACATTATTTATTATGGTATTGTGAAGTTAATTGTGAATTTCTATGAGTAAAGGATAAAATCCGCGTTTCAGTTCAATTTTATTTTTGTATATTCTTTTTTCTATTTAATGTAATTCACAAACGCATTATTTGCTGAAAATTTCCCTTTATTGCCTTTCTTTCCGGCTGTTTTAATATAATCAGATGTCTTTAATAATAATTAATTTTTAATCAATCAATACATTTTTGTTTCCCATAATTTTTTTTCATTTAACATATTTAAACAATACACAAAATAACAAATGTATATAAATTCTTTTTTTACATAAAGTGTGTGAGCAATATTCTAAATTGTTTGAATAATCATGATTAAAAAGAAAAATAAGAAAACCAATTAGAATGATGACAAACGATGAAAGACTTTCTGAGAGTCATAATGACTCTAAATGTGATTGTAATAAAAGTTCAAACGCGACTTGTCTAAATGTTCTTAATATGGTGACACACGACCACGTGACACCAATTATCAAAGGACCGGAGATATTCTATAGGTCAGAAGTAAAATGAGAAGAATTCCCAATAAGCTTTGAGAGATATTCAAAGATTTTGGGATTTAAGGAAGAACGAAAAGCAATATTAGTTACAACATTCATGACCCCAGAAGCGATAAACAAATATGAGAAAACACAAAGAGGCAGCTGGGAAACAAGAATGAGAAATGCATTCTCGAAAGAGAAAAATATTTTAAAGATAATGAAGGAGCTTGTAGAGATTAGAATCGAGGATAAAAATCCATCAGAAGTATTTAAAAAGATTGATGAACTAGTGGAAAAATTAGTTGAGAAAAAACTAGGAAAAAAGGAACTTTCAGATCTAGCGTACGCGAACGATATCGAAGATAGAGAAGTAAGATGAGAAATGACTCTCAAAAATGCCACAAAAGCAGAAGGTATAAAAAATATTCAGGAGAAAATTTACGAAATTGAGCTTAAAGACAGGAATATAAGAGTGGACGCGTACATGACAAAGGAAAATAAAGAATGGAATAAAGTAGAATATAGAACAAGAAGACCGATATACAAAGAGAGAAAGATCGAAGAACCAAGAAGAAATTTTAATGAGAGAAGGATCATATGTCGGGCCTGCCATGAAGAAGGACATGTGAGACGGAAATTCCCAAAGGTTAAATGCAGCCATTGTAATAAGAAAGGGCATGTAAGAACACAATGTGATGAAAATCCAAACAGATTTAGACAACCCGAACAATCTGGAAGAGAAGATACAAGGAATAGAAGAAATGAACGAAAAGAATACACAAACACACAGTACAGAGGTCGGATGGGATATAAGAATAGAAGAGACCAAGTAGCAGAATTAGAAGACTCAGATGACGAGTGGGAAAGAATGTCGGGAAGATCGAATAAAAGAGGAAGTCTAACAAGAAGAGAAAATATTACAAACAAGAAAAATTTCAGAGACGAACAGGGAAACGAGAAGGCACGGTCACAGGGAGAAGTGATCAGTGCACTTCACTAAGAAACGAATGTATGTGTATGTTTGACTATATGAATGATTGTTTGTATGATGACGTATGTTGTGTATAGGATGCTGTTGAAAATATTCCTCAAGAATTGTGTATATTAGATGGTGAAAACGAAATACACAATGAAAAATGTGACAGTTTAATCACAGAAAAAGATGAAGAAAGAAGCACAGATATAATGAAAATATCAAAGTTAAAAATAGAATACGAAGAACTGAAAGGGAGACCTAGAATAGAATTTCAAATAAAGAATAAAAAAGTACAATTTCTATTGGATACGGGAGCACGAGTCAATGTAATTAAAGTAGACATACTCAATAATATAAAAAGATGTCAAAATAAAGGAGACAAAAAGACGTATACACTGTGCTAACGACTCGGAAAAATGACAAACAGGATATCCGAGTATGTGTTGATTTTTGACAATTAAATAAAGTCACAATCAGACCAGCATTTCCAATGCCAAATGTGAAAGAAATGTTGAATGCATTAAATGGAACGAAGTACTTCAGCACAATCGACTTGGGGAGTAAATATCATCAAGTTGAATTGGAGAACGATTCAAAAATAAAAACTACATTATCGACAAAGAACGGTCAATATTGTTTTAAAAGAATGTCATTCAGAATTGCGGCTGCCCCAGCGACATTTCAAGAACTAATGACAAGAGTGTTAGGAGAATTAAACTGGAAAGAAGCAGTTGTATACCTGAACGATATTCTAATCTTCGCAAAAGACAAAGAAGAACATTTCAGACGAGTCGAACACATATTTCAAAAGATTAAAGATTCGGACCTTCGGATAAACCCTGAAAAGTGTCAATTCATGGTAGAAAAGACAAAATTTTTAGGACATGTCATGAGCAAAGATGGTATTAAAACGGATAAAACGAAAATTGAAGCAATCGACAAATTTTAAAATCCTTAATGCATTGTCACATTTCTCATTGTGTATTTCGTTTTTACCATCTAATATACACAAATCTTGAGGAATTAAACATTTAAGAAGTTTCTTGGGGCTAACGAACTATATTATAGAAAATTTTTGAAGGATTATGCAAAATATTCAAAAATACTGGAAGGGCTATGTGGAAAAAATAAAGATAAAAATTGACATGGACAAAGGAATGTGACGAAGCATTTCAGACATTAAAAGATAAAATGATAAAAACACCGATCCTAGCATATCCAGATTTTGAAAAGGAGTTTATACTGGATACAGACGCCAGTTTTGATACAATCGGGGCAGTACTTGCACAGAAGGATGCATACGGAAGGGAAAAAGTGATTGCATATGGATCCCACAAGATGAACAATCACGAACTTGGATACTGTATTACAAGAAAAGAATTATTGGCAATCTATTACTGTTACAAATTGATAAAGAAAATATATATATTTAATTTTTTTTAAAATTTAAAAATTAAAGGGAGAAAACTTATGTATATATTTATAAAATTTTGTAATTGTTTTTTTTAAAAGGAAAAATTTTATAATTGTAAAAATTGTTCGATTCTGGAAAAATCCAGTTTAAAAAAATGTTAATTGTAATATTTTTGATAATTGTAAGAATGACCTTGAGTTTTGTTTTTATATAGTAAATTGATGAACTTGTAAAAACGACTGTGTTTTTGATTATTGACATAAAGTTGGTATGTGACTTAATATCGTTTTGAATTGATTAAAAAAAGGAGAATTCTTTTCTGGGTGCTGAGTTATGCTGGTCGCGATGTTGAGAGGGGCCGCAAATGTTGAAATTGCAAAAGCATTGAATGATACGATTTTCGATGCGCCTATTCTTCTCGTCGATATTATCAAACTCGAATCGATTTTAGATCAAAATTTAAATAGAAATAATCAAATAAACGGCACAGTGTTTCTGTATGATCAGCGAATGTCGGTGTTGGATGAAACTTTCAATGATTTAAATAGAAAGCAATATGCTTTTAGAGAGAATTGTTCCAATAAGATTGGTGTTTACAAAACGAAATGTGAATCAATCAATTCGAAAATCGATACAAAAATGGTTAAAGTATTCTGTGAAAGATCCAAAAGATTTAACGACAAATCACATTCGATAAACGTTATTTTTCAAACGCTTCATCCATTCAAACCGTCATCGACTAAATACACGAAAAACATCCGATATAATGTAATCGATTGTTGAGCCGGATTACTGGCGTCGATCGCCGGCAATGATGTGAATTTCTACAGTGTCTCCTCGTGCGACAGAGCGAGTATTGAATCGGTAGACTTGAGGGACGGGCTCGTGAGTGTCGATCCGATTTTCTCTATCAAATTCCTGTTGAGTATCGCCTGGATCGAGTTCAGTTGCGGTGGATCGATTCTACTGGTCGCCTTGGTGACCGATGATGGTCGATTGGCGACTGTCTGGCTGTTCCGTGTCGAGAGATTGCTGCTGGAGAGTGAATATTTATTTGAATAGTGCTTATTTATCGTAAACATTTAAGATATCAATTTTCCATCTGGGTGGGAGAAACACATTTCCAAATACTAAACTCAACATACAAAATTCAACAAACCAATTTCAACATACCAAATTTAAAATATTCCTCACAAAAGTGATTGACTATTCGAACATAATTAAAATAATCATTTTATAAGTTCATATTTTTAATTTGACAATTAAAATTAAGTTTAATATTTTTTGGTAAAATTTAAATTAAATGTATTTTTAATAATTTGATGACATTTTTATTATTTTGGAATTTATTGAGAAATGGTAAAATTTATTATTTTTAATTAATATTAATTATTATATTTAAAAAAATGACTTAGAAAAAGTGTTCGAATAATCATGATTAAAAAGAGGAATAAGAAAACCAATTAGAATGATGATAAACGATGAAAGACTTTCTGAGAGTCATAATGACTCTAAATGTGATTGTAATAAAAGTTCAAACGCGACTTGTCTAAATGTTGTTAATAAAGTGTATTTTAAATTAACAATTATAATTTGAAAGAATTTTCTTTTTTTTGTTTTAAAGTAATAATTTTTTCTTTCTCTTTTTTAATATAAATATACATACAGATAAAGACTTGAAATTGAAATTAAAATTTCCAATTTCAAATTTTATTTTATTTTATTTTTAATTGAAATAATTATTGATGTGGAACAGTAGTCTCATCTCACCCGATGAATTCTCTCTTGAAGTTCGATCTCAAAACAGTGGAAAGCGTACCTATTGATATTATGAAATTTAAAAAATCTAAATGACTCATAAAGTCAAATTTTAAAATGATAATATCTCAATAATATATAAAAGCAAATAAAATTACAAAGTACATATATTCAAACGAAAAAATAGTGTATACACATGATTAAAAAATTTTACATTTTATGATTATATCTTCACGTCGGCTCTCAACAAAATCGATGCTTGGATGGATCCGGAGTAACGTCGATCGTTAATCTGTATCTGAATCGCAAGGGTTAACGGTATCAGTTGTTTTCGTCGGTATTAATGTTATCTCGAAACTTTCGTTGAGATTTCCGGAAATTGAAGTTTTCGTTTGTGTTGTTGAAGTGTTGTTGTATTGCGCTTCTCTGTGCTTAATTAATCTTTATTGCTGTTTTATAAATTTGTTTTGAGTCGTTAAAACTGTGTCACTAAGACTGCGTCTTAAATAATAATTGTTGTGTGTTTTGTCTAAAAATATCCGCGGTATTTATAGTGGACTTCCACTGTTGTCAGTGTATGCCTTGTTTGGTAATCTATCAAATTCTAGAGTGAAGTTATCCACGCGGTTGAATATAATTGAATATAACCACCTCCACCAGTGCCGTTGTTGTCGATATCATTTTCTCTGTGTGACATGTCCAATATTTCGTCTGCTGTGTTTACTCGTGACGTTCTGCCACGTCAGCGATTTTTCACTATAGATAATCGCAGGATTCTATTTTTGAATTTCCAGTTGACTCATGGTAAGATTTTAATTTATATTTTATGTTTTAATTAATTTTCTTCAATATTTTAGATGTCAATATCTTTACATGGGATGGACGGATCCCGGAACGGATTATGCCCCTTACCAAGGCCTTTTCTGAGAAGGTCGAATGGTCATTGTAGATGCCGGATATGCTTTATGGGCTTCTTTGTTGCTTTTGGATAATTTTGTATATTATTCAGGACGTGTTAAGCATCGGAAATTCAAGGACACTCGAACAAGGAGTCATGACGACTCTGACTGAATCCTAGAGGAAATTTGGAGTATTTATTCAAATATATGTATTAAATTTGATGGAGTTTTGCATTATTTATTCTATTTGTCGTTAATCATTATACGTGTACTTCCAAATTGTAAAATAAAAATGTAATATGTGAAATTATCGACCGCAACATGTACAAGGTGTGGAACAGTAACCTCTAGGCTGTAATTCTGAATGATTTCTATGTTACTTGCACTGCCCATATGGTAAACATCATCGGTGAAGTGTGGTAGCACTGGTTTCTTGTTATTAGCAAAGTGGTGACCAGTGTAAAAAAAATCGTTCATAGCGTGTCCTGTACGTAAGACCAGGTTTTGACAATTCTTTTGCGACAAAGGTAAACTTGATGCTCTTCCACGGACGCTTGTTATCACAAAGTGAAACAGCAGATTTAAGGACGAGCTGAGAATTCAAATTTGTTTGGCGATGAAGTCCAGAATAGTAGTAGTTTGGACATTTCCGAGCTTATCGATTTCTGTTTCTCATTTGCGGTGAAAGATGACTTGACTAAGCTACGCAAGTAGGCTCCCGAGATAATGTCAAAGCTAACGGAATATGAAGGAACAGACGTAAAAGCACATCTTGTTACAGGTGAACTGACTTACCTTACTGAATGGATCAATAATTTAGCGTCTGAAGTCCTCCAGTATCTGAAGCAATTATCTCCATCTGTTGAGGCTTTACGTAGAGGCTGCGTAAAACTAAGAAACTATATCTGTAAAGCTGAAAGCAGCACATTTAACTTCTGTCAACCTGCTGTGAACTTTTCCCGAGCATGTCGTGTGTTTTACGTGACCAAGTTGAACATACTGAATGTAACCTATGGTGGCGTTGCGATCCATATTTTCCCATATTTCGACCCATTTGGATGCTTGGCGGAGTAATTTAGAGAAAATTTTAAGTTAATTTTTAAGTCGGTAATTTTAAATTAAGTTAGTTTACAAATTACCAGCCTTTTGTAAATAAAATTAGCTTTAAAATGTAATTGTAAAAAAATTACTACATTTTAGCATTAAGAAATTAAAAGTAAAAAAATATCTATTTGTAAATATTTTTGTAATTTTTTGTGTGAATGTTTATAAAAATGTTTATTTAAAGAAAAGTTGTTTTTTGTTTACATGTTTTTAGTTACGATTACTAATAATGAAAACAGAAATTAAATATCAATAAATATATTTGATCGTAATTTAGCTTATTAATTTTTTTGCGTTGAAAAATACATAAAACGATAATAATATGATTAACGGAAAATTTCAATCGTAATTTTTGTTTGAAACTAATATTCAACTGCAATCGGTCAATAAAATTCATTCTCTACCAGAATGATTTATAGAAGCTGAAGATTTTTGAAGATATTTGAGAATGCTAATGTAGCGATTAGTCGCTTCTACAAATTCGTTGTTAAAGGAGGCTGCATTCATTAACTTCAATTTAGTTAATTCAATAAAAAGTCAACGATATCTCAGTACTGTTTTATTTCTCTTCCTTTTAAACAACCATTTAATAAAATTTAACATTAACTGCATATTTACATAATTAAAATATTTACAACTTTTTGGAATTCAAATTGTTTTTATTTTTGAGAAAACCTATTTATGAAGATATTTTAAGTTTGAATATTTCCAATTCTGATTTGATTTTTTTTATTTGATTTAGAAAATTTCATGTTTCGACTATTTCCGATTTGGATTTTCGTCGAGTTGTTTGTTGTGTGAATACGAAATATTGATTGAATACAAAAAAATACATATAACACAACACAACAGCTATGATTCACGATGAATGGGTCCGATTATTCTATTAAAGATATCATATGACTTTTCTCTCGTGATATTTGTCAGAATTCACTTACTCATGAGTACACTCAAAATCGTTTAATTAAACGATGGAATGCTGCGATTCGGATTATGAAAGATTGTATAACAAAACATTATGGTTCGTTAACGTTGATTTATTATTTACCTTAATTTACTATGTGATTAAAATAAATACGGAACTGGAACGAATTGTGGTCCTCTTTTGGACCGAAAATTATGATTGTAGGGAAGTTAGATGGAAATTAACAAACAAATGCTCAGTCTTGAGTAAACCAAAAACTAACGAAATTTTTATCGATGTCCACAAAGGTGCAGTGATGTTTTTGATAGATAAAAGTTTTCAATGTATCAATTATAGTAATAATATTAATTATATAAGTTATAATAATATATATTTACTGAATCATAGGAGAATAATTGAAGAGATGACATTAAAAAAGAATATAGTAAGGCATAAAATATTATAGACTTCGAGTATACTTAAAAAATAAATAAGTTATTTTAAGCTATCATTAGAAAAATAAAATAAACTATTTGCGTTCTGCTTGGAGGATGATAATTCCTTTGAAGGTACGAGCACAAATAATTCCCTTTTTAAAACACTTACATTCGGTGTTAAACTTATATCATTATAATTTAACAGAGACTAATATTTCTAACCTACGAGCTTATTTGTGAGAAAAAAAACATGGTTCCAGGATAATATACAATCAAAGACCGAACTGCGTATATACATGTCAAGTGTTGGGGATCTGAGGGCAACTCCACATCTGGCTGACTTCTGGATTGCTGCAGCTTCACTGTTTCTGAAACTGTCAGAAATTGCACTGATCTGTTTGATTGTATCGTGTAACAGTGTTTTCTGCTGAACGATTTTTCAGTCTATACTTGGATGTGTTGAGAAATGATAGGTGTTGCATTAAGGATAATAACTTGGCTTTGTACAACATATTGAGCCAGAACTCTAGAAAACTATAAACTAAAATTTTAATAAAAGACTTACTTTCAGAGCTTTGTTTTATTTACTTTTTTCTTTGAAATTGCTAACATGCATGTATGCGAAAGCAAGAGACTTTCCCTCAATTGAGAATTTGTTTTAAGCACTATTTAGAAAACACGTGAATTTGCCGCAAATTTAAAAATTTTCACCGCGATTGACCGGCGAATTTAAAAAGTTTTTGCTGCAAAAAATGTACAGCCTTAATTATAAATAATCATGAAATAGAAAATTCCTGAAATTGTTTAAATCAATTCACATAATTAAAATACCATGTCTACAAATTAAACTTTTTTGAATTCCTTGTTTTAATATGAAAAAAATGCATAAAATATCAACGAAGCCTTCATAAATAAGTTTTGTTCTTGTTTCTTTATTTTTATTATAACATAGAATATTTAGCTTAACAGGGCGAACCAAAGTTTTTTAGAGAAGCATCATTAATTTTCTAATTCCTTTTTAAAAAACATTAAAAAACGTACATTTTCTAAAATCATTTATTATATTCAATAACACGCTTTAAACTGAATCAAATAAAATTTGAAAATTGAGAGAAATTTTAATTATTTATAGAAAATTTGTATAACATAATGATAGAATATAATAAATCAATAACATAAAAATGATATTCATACAAAAAGTAGAGCTTCAAATAAATTTTTAGGAATTTCATATCCCAATCCCGGGAAATGGATTTTTAAAAATTCCATTCCCGTTCCAATATTTCCTAGAAATTCCCATTTCCGGGAACGAAAATCCCGGACATATGAGTTAACAAATAAATAAGATGTAAAAATGAAAGTTATTTATATAATTCATACGAAAGAAATAACAAAATATTAGGTTGGTCGAAAAATAATGGCGGTTTTGGGACACAAACTTCAAAGACGTGCAAATTCATAGAAACAAAAGTTTATTAATCAAAGAATGAACCGTTGGCATCAATACATTTTTGCCAACGAGAAACAAGTTATTTTATTCCATCAGCATAAAATACATCGGTTCTCGAAGCCACGAATTCTTGGAAGGCATTTTGAGCATCATTTTGGTTTTTGAAAATTTTTTCACGTAGGAAGTTGTACAAATGCCTGAAAAAGCAGAAGTCCGTTGGCGAGAGGTCTGGTGAATATGGTGAATGAAGCAGGATTTCATAGCCCAACTCATTAAGCTTTTGAAGAGTCACTTTTGAAATATGAGGTCTAGCGTTATCATGAAGAAGGATGGGACTTTTCGATTGAACACAATCCCGGACAAAGGGTTTTCAATTTTTTATGCATTTCATCAATTTCATGACAGTACCTCTCCGCTGTGATTGTTTCACCTGGATTCAAGAAACTATAGTGAATGATTCCAGCATCACACCACCAAACTGTCACCATAACCTTACGGAGTGTTAGTTTCGGTTTTGGAAAGTGTTTCGGTACTTCATCTTTGTCCAATCACTGTGCAGATCGACATCGGTTATCATACAGGATCCATTTCTCATCACAGGTAACAATACAATCAAGAAATGGATCGTTTTTATTGCGATGATGATTGGCAGAACAAATTTCATAGCGTCGGTTCTTTTGATTTTCATTCAAATCATGTGGAACCCATTTATCAAGCTTCTTGATTTTTCCAAGTTGTGTTAAATGATCCAGGACTGTTGAATGACTAATGCCCAACCCATCTGCGAGTTCTCTGATTGTTGTACGGGGATTTGTTTCCACCATTGTAGTCAAATTGTCGTTGTTCACAGCAACTGGACTACCACGACCTTCTTCATCTTCAAGGTTTTCATCTCCATCAGCTTTATTGATATTGTGAGCCGTTTCTGCTGCTTTACGACCCAGTTTAAATTCGTACAAGAAAATTGCTCGAATTTTATTTTTTTCCATTATTAATTTAGCACTGTAAATATTCTAAAAAATAACAGCAATATGTTTATAATGGCTATAGGAATATACAGCTAGGCATAATATTGCAAATAATATCTAACACTAATGCATTTAAACTTATGTACATATCAAAGTAGATAAACAAAGTATAAAGCTCAAAAACCGCCATTATTTTTCGACCAACCTAATATATTTTCACTATTTTTTTATTTTAATAATGTATTATTTTTTATTATTTTTTACTAACTATTCAAAAATTAATCACAAATTTTAAAACCGAATTCCCGTTCCCGACAATACAAAATTTGAAAATTGTATTCCCACTCCTATTCCCGCAATTGCCGGGATTTCCCGTGAACGAGAATGCGGAAATTTTGAAGTCCTGACAATAAGTATCAAATTCTAAAAATAGTATACCAAAATAAAAAAGCTGGCCCAATATTAAACTAATAATCAAAAAGATCGGAAGAAAAACAAATAAATTTATTATTAAGCAAGTCTAACGTCATAGTAAAAGAAAAAATAATGCGATTATTACTGATTGTTTTCAGTAAATAATTTAACCCTTTCCAGCCCAAATTATTATTTAAGTCATATTTAAGTCCAATTATTATTATATTGGAGCATGGGATATCCATTACAATGTTGATTTAAATTGCTAAGAAACAAGTGAGAATCGCGCTTTTTTTTCATTCTAATATGTGTAGTGTCATCTATTAGACTTTTTAGAAACTATTACTATGTCTAAAATTTAAATTGGGTAACAGATATAACTGCAATTTAATTTTTCAAATATGTTGCCATATGGCAAAAATGGGCTGGAAAGGGTTAATGAGTTTGTAAACGATTTTGTTGTTCGGATTTTAAATTTTTAAATTAATAACTGGAACTTATTTTAGTAGGAAATCGGATAATTGGAAATAAAAATTTCACCAAAGAACTCAAAATCAAATGATTTTTTTAACTGAATTAAAAATTAATTTTATAAAAAAAATGAATTTTAAAGAATATTTAAAAATATTTTTTTTAAGTTTTAAAAAAATGTGAACTACCATGGACCCCTGAAATATTTCTGCGCACCATCGGTTGAGAAAGGCTTATCTCAAGTTGGGAATATCACCAACATAAAAATCTAAATTAAATCAAATTTATTTTTAATTTTAATCTTTAAATTCGATATATTTGAATTTTATTGTATTACATGTGACCCTTTATGAAACGGGATTTTCATTGATTAATTTACTTAAATCAAGTGTTCAAAAATCAACCGTTTTTATGAGATTTTATTTTCGAAAATCATTTTTAATTTGTAAAATATTTTCGTCAAATTTCCAAAAAAATAGTTCGTCGTTAAGTTTTCATTCATTAAAAATTGTTTTCTGGGAAATTAAAAATATCAAAACTTTTGTAAAATTAAAATAAATTGTGGGATGAAATTTGTTCAAATAATTTCACATTTATTTTTATTATTTTAGAATTTTTATTTTTGCATGGAATTGCCACACCTGAAAACATTTGTCCCGGAAGGAAAGTTTCCCGAGGACTTGAAATTTGTCTCCAAAATTTATAACGAAAAGGTGTCAATTTATGAAGATAGGAAGAACGAAAAATATGCCATCAAGATATTTGATAAAGATTATTTACAAAAAAATAAGCGATCATGCATAAACGAAATTTCGTTTCTAAGAGAAATGAAAGGTAACATGGTAATTATTGAGTTATGTCATAGTTTCATAACGGAAGATGAGGACGTTTATTTGATGATGCCATATTATCCGCGAGGAGATCTTTTTTTAGTCTTGGAAGAGATAAAATATTTTGAAGATGACGTTATAAGACATGTGATAAGCCAAGTTCTTATGGCGTTACATTTCTTAAACTTTCGCAATATTATTCACAGAGATGTGAAAATGGAAAACATAATTGCCACTAATGCGGAAAAATTATTCAGCATTAAATTAATAGACTTTGAATGTTCAGCTAAATATGATCCTGAGTGTCCCCCTTGTGACAATGTTGGAACCAATCCATATAAAGCTCCAGAAGTTGAAAATGGACAGTTTCAGGATTTCAAAGTCGATATATGGTCTTTGGCGGCCGTGATTTACGTTATGAAAACCAGAAACCATTTTATAGTGAATAAAGTAATCGGACATCCGCTTATTAAACAAGATAAAGATTTGAAGAATCTGTTGCGAAAGATGCTAAGAGAGAACCCATCAAAACGTTATTCACTAGGAAAAGTAATGGATAGTAAATGGTTAAATCCACATTTAAAGAAGACACCTAAAAGACTTTTTAAATTTTAAAAGGTGAACATTCTTATTTTTGTTATTTGAATAAATATTTTCAAAAATGCTGTTTTTTTTGTTTTAGAAATAAATTTTCTTTAAAAATTATAAGACTGTTTTAATCATAAATTAAGTATAAGAAGTATGTGTTATTATTTTTGTTAAATTAAAGGGTTTTTCGAACCTTAATAAATGTCTTACAATCATTAATAAAGCTATTGCAATATTTAAAATTTTTTTGCAATCTTTAGTAAAAATGTTGCAATCATTAATTAAAATGTTTGAATCATTAATAAAACTTTTACTATCTTCAATAAAACTGTAATATTTAATAAAATTATTTTAATCATTAATAAACTTCAACTATTAATTTTCATCTCTTATTTTTCAAGAAAGGAAGTATAAAAGACAAGATAAAGACAATAATTGTCTCATAAAATTTATGCTCCGTTCCTACTTAACAATATATGATAACATTTTACGGTAAAAAATTTACAATGATCCACTGTTACTTGATCAAAGTTTTCAATAAATTATTTCTTTAATTGTACTTTAACTTGTGAACGTTGAACTAAGTTTTTCCAAACCAATCTATCAGATTTAGAAACAAGAAATAAAGAGCTAAGTACTCAATATCAAGATTTAAACTTTGTATAGTTTCTTTCAATCCTTTATAATGATGGATTCTGACATATTCCATTATTAAAACAGGGAAATGAATATCCATATACATACATTTTGTCTTGATATCAATTAGGTATAACTTAAAATTTTCTCCAGTAACAGCAAAATCGGATATTCTGCTTTATATCATTCCATATTTATTCATTGCTGCTACAACCGAAATATTTCTGCTTCTTCAGTTGGAAGAGAAACTTATGAAGAGTTTCCAATCAATGACCTAGTTTTTCTCGGACGAGGAACTACAACAAAACCCACTTCGTCAAGAAAAATAAAATTTTTGTATTCCAAGCTCGATTCCTAATTCTTAAAATCTAGAAGTATAAATGAATCATTTTTCTTTTGATACCTCATTATTTCTTCTTTTTGGGATGGGTACCAAGTATTTTAATGAATATTATTAACTGTTTCGAGTTTTCACATTTTATTCAATTTTTTATCGTTTGATTTATTTATTACTGAGTATTTTGAAAATTAATTATTTAAGTTTATTAATGATTAAAATAATTTTATTAAACATTGCAACAGTTTTATTAATGATTGCAAGACATTTATTAAAGATAAAAAAACTCTATAAGAAAATATAAATGAATCAGATCAACTCCTTCCTCTTTTCGATGAA
>MQRK01248373.1:0-30460 GCA_001938485.1 Girardia tigrina
AATTAATTCAAATCCAGATCAGTGCATTTTGCTGGACATTGTCTTTCTAAGGCGCTTGTCTTTTTGGGAATTTGACGGTCGAATTTTTATTTCCATTGCATCATTTGTTGTATATGATATTATTAGTAATAATGATAATTAATAATGGATAATATCAAACAAGTAAATGGTAATTATAAAACAAACGAAAATGCATTAAATGCATAAATTTCAGGAAATAAATAAAAATTATTACATCTTTATTCGACGCTTTCNTCAGATAAATAAATAAACAAACATTCGAAAGCACAATCAACAATGAAAACACACACTTCAAGCACGAAAGAAACATCAGAGCACATTGAAAGTTAACACAAAGGTTAAAGAACATGCAAATAAAATAATCACACCGTGTCAGTAAGTAGGGCACTACAGATATAAATAAAAATATGATTATTGTATTTATTACGTATTAACAACATCAATATGAGTTTTACAACATTTATTAATATTACAAGCGCATTCACTATTTGGCATCTCTCTTGATCAATATTTTTCTGAGTTCAAACTAATTATATTCAATAAATGAAAATCTTTTAATAAAAATTATTAATTATAAAAAATCTAATTGGTTGAAATTAAATCTAAACATTTTTAAAAAAAAAGAACATATTAAATTAATATATTAAAATTTTATATTACATTAAAAAATAAATAATACATTCAAAAATTATTTTAAATCTTTTTACTTTACAATTAAATTAAATTATTTTTAATTAGTAAGAATCAAAGAAAATATCAATCATCCATCTGTGTAGGAGAGGCACAATCCGAATCAACATTCTACATGCACAATATCAATACACAATTCAAAACATTCCTCACATTACGAATAAAAATTCTATATTTTTTTAATAAAAAAATATAAAGTGAATTTATTAAAATTTTGTCACAAAGATTTCGTTGCATCTTTTATTAAATTTCAATTTTATTGCACATTAAAATTTATCTGTTTCTCAATTAAATTTCCCAATTCAATACAATAGCATTTTTCATTTCGTTTTCATAATATTTTTCAAAATTACTTTTAGATTTAATAAAATAATGTTTTGAAAATAGAATTTAAAATCGCAATTTCGTTTAATTTAACAACTTTTAAATTACCCCTTTTTTACATAAAAATAAAATTATATGTCCATTAATAATTACGTTTTCCAAAATAAAATTAAAATCACATTTTCATTTAAGTCGATTTAATTGTTTTACAATTATATTTTGATTCCAATTACAATTTCCAAAAAAAATTACAGTGACATTTTTAATTTACTTCGATTTAATCATGTCTCATTATATCCGAGTAGAAACAAAGTGACTCTTCTTTGGAAAAGAATTATCAAAGGATGTGTACCATTTTCTATGCTTAGAAATTATTATATTATCAGTGAGAAGATTCCATTCTTTGAGTTCTGATAAAAGAAGTTCAGTAACCAATTTAGAAAGATTCAAATCTCATAAAAATCATTAACTTCTTGGTTAGGAAAATGATGTTAAACTAATGACTAGGATTAAAAATCATCATCAACTTTGAAATCACAGTTATCAAGAAAATTATGTTTATCCTCGCAGCTACTGTAAACATCAGTTAGAGGAACTGGAATATTAAGGCCTTGGTCATTTTAAACTGGCTTGAGAGAAGGTGATATATCACGATAATTCAGTTTCTGTTTATCTTGTGGTTTTTTGTAGGCTTATATATCGACCATACAGAAAAGGTTTTCATTTACATTATTTTTAGGCTCTTTTCAGATTCAAGGATTAGAATTTTTCATATTTTACGATCACCACCCAGTCGTCCCTCCAATGTTAACACACAAAAACCAGAGATAACATATTAGAAACGATTTATTTTATTCTTTATTAAAATAAATTTTATAAATAAATTACTTTTAACCTAGCATTTAAAACAAATTTAGCATAGCTTAGCAAATTCTAATAAAAACGTAACATTTTATTTATTAACATGTGTATTCAAAGCAAAATACACAAGCCTTTTAAAATGTTAGGTTTATTTATAAATTAATATACTAATATGTATAAGTATATTTGTTTATTATCCATGATTTCTAGACACTTTTCAATATTTTTTTATCATACTACCACAAAACAGAAGCAAAACTTATATTTAGTTCAAAAAATTTAAAAAAATGTTGTCTTTTGAAGGCTTTTTGCAGGGTTGTCCATAGGAATGTTATTCCCATGGGAATCCGATGGAAAACATCCTATAGGATGGGATGAGATGGAACAGCACATATTTATATTTCACATCGATACTTGATATTGCAAAATAAATTTAGGCTGAAATATGCAGTTGCGTAAATGCCACAAAATAGAAGTCATTCTTCATCTATGTAACTACATGGTTCTATGAGAAGAATTTCGAGTCTGAAGAATAATTTATGTTTTCTAGATTTTTAAAGATTCTGCTTAGCACCATTTCTTTTCTGTTTTCTCAATTTAACGAGGGATAACTCTACCAGACTGGCACATGGCGCATGCGCGCGGCTTACAAAAATACAAAACTAATTTTAATCTTGTTTAATCTGTTGCGTTGCTGAATTTCATTCTGAATTGCTAATTTCCAATAATTGTGAAGACAGTCACTTGAAGTCACGTTGTAATTGAGTACAGGCGATAATACTATTGTATTGAGTGGGCTAATTAAAATACAATCAGTTTAATTGATTTTTGATAAGGATTAAATTATATTTTATACAATTATAAATTTATAAAATAACTAAATTTTTAACAAATTTGATTATTTAATGTCTCTCAAAACTTCTAAAATCAAGTTAAACTTTATATTTGCACTTTTAACCCATTCATTAAATTTAACTAAAAAATTATGTTTAAAATGCTGTTTCCTCTGTTATATTAATTGGTATTAATTTTATTAAATTGCACCTTGTTCGTTCAAGTTTATTAATGTATAATAGAATATTTTGATCATCAAAAATTGTATTTTATGATTTCTCTTTAAATAATTATAACCTAATGGCCCAATTCATTTTATATTCTCCAGCAATCAGTAATATTTAATATGTTTTTCTGTATATTTCACGGCATAATTATATTTAAATTATCAGAATATTTTAACTAGATTAGTGAATGCATAAAAATTGAATGTTGTTCATAAAGTTTCGCAAAACTTATTGCAGGACTGAATTTTTGAAATTAATTTAATATTAAATTAATTTTTATTGAAAATTCAAATAATTGTAATACATTAATGTAATACATTACTCTTTACAACGATTCTCAACAATAATTTCTGATTGTAACATTTGTCTTGGTTTTAAATTGTTTTTAAGAATGTTTTCAAAGTCAACAATCTGCATAATTTATAATGAGTTATTTTACGCTTTTTATATTCAATATGTTGTTACCCAATTAAAAACAAAACACTATAGAGACAAATAAAGTTTTTCAAATTCTTTAATGGAAATCCAGGATTCGTTATTCTCTCTTTCAGGAGCGTGTACCACCAAAAAAACCCACATAAATCACGATCATGTGAGTCCTGTCCTAGAGATATTTTGCTAGGGATCACATGTTCAACTGTTATAGTTTCGTTACAATATTGTTTTAAAGATAGTCTTTAGGTTATTTCTTTATTTTTACATTAAAATTAATAATCTTTTGATATGATAATAAAGGTTTCTAATTCAACTTTTAATTCAACTCAAAGCAGTGTTTCTTCAAAGAAATATCAAAAATGTATCAATTTATGAAAATAATGTCTGTGCTTTGAATAGATTATCTAGCGAAATAAATTGATATTACCTTAAGACATTCGATAGGAAGATGATTTTTCATGTTGCTTTCTTTATCCGAAATATTTCTTTCCAATTTTTGTTCTAAGATATTGAATTCATTCAAATTGTCTTTTACTCGTTGAACATTTTTCTTGACTTGGTCGATTTGTTTTTTGAAATCATTCCAGTTCTTTTCTATCTCATTGATTCTCTTACTATCTCTGTCAAAGTAGTTTAATCCTTGTGCTTTTGAATCCTTCAGGTGATTCAGATGCTTTTGTCCGACAAATAGAGCTGCATTTATTGATTCTTCGCCATATGGAAAGCTGTCTAACAAACTCTGAATTTTTATTATTATAACTTAAACATATTTGGTGTTTTTACCTCAAATTTTTTTGAAAATGCATCAATCATTGAAGGAGTACATTGTTTGATATCAGAATACTTTAAAAGTTTTTGGGTAGCATCATTTAACCACTGTTGAGCTTTATGCATAGCTTCGTCAAACTCTTTCTGATCTTCTATGTTATTCCGAAAACATTCATTTTTTTCCTATAAAAGGTTTTTATATATGGGTTTATATATGTATATTGAATGAAAATAAATGACTTTGAGAAATAATATTTATTCATATCAAAACTTACAAAACTTTTAGCACAAAACATATTTCTGCTATACTAGTTCTATATACAATGCCAAATTTACAGGTTACCTAGCCATTTTAAAATATTTATACAATTGTATTAACAGTAGTAACAAAACCAAAAATGAGTTCTCGCAAGTTTCATTTCATTACCGGAATAATTCAATAATTCAGAGGATTTATAAACATGGATTCAATTCTTTAAACCAACGCTTGACTAAATTTTGTCAAATGATGATATAATTACTCCACGAGAAAATATTATTGCTCATTTTCGAATATTAACATCAAAGACTAAAGACTTCCTGACGTTCACATTTAATATATTATTGAAAGTTATATCTCTATGATATATCTTGTGCCCTAGACAAAAGAAAATCCTCCCTTCTGACAACATGCCATCGTGTATCCTTCTATGCTTATATTATGGGCTAGAATAAACCCTTATTACTTTATTTAATTTGAGTTTTCTTCATTATATGAAGCATAAATATTTTAAAGTTTATCCTGATGTTTCAGACTAATTTCCTACCACTTTCGAGAAATTTTTCGTAATAGATTAAATATATATTTTATTTGTATTTTCAGTACAATGAAGGCTTAGTTCATACCACTTTAAAAATAATTAGGACCCCAGTCATAGCCTCGATTTCGCGTAATTTAATACCAACAGACAAAGAATTATGAGGAATTAAGAAACCGAAGATTTTCCTTAATCAATCAAAAATTAAAATTCCTAATTTTAAAACTGCAAACTAATGTGTTTTTGAAGAGATTCACAATCACAAAGAAGAATTCGCGAGAGTAGCGAAGAATTCGTTTTGTGTAGAAATAATTTACAGTTCGATATTTATAATTTTATATCTTCTTTAAAATACGTAAAAAATTAAACGGTTTAAGAGCATAAGCTAATTATAACATTTAATAAAATTTATTCTTATTAATAAAAAAATAATTATTAAATAATCAATATAAGATTAATTAAAAATAGGAGATTACATCCAAATCATTCAATAATTTTTCGTATTTTTGATTAACATGTTCCAAAACTTCATTTATTTCTTTAGCTCTTGAAGGACTAGAAATGGCCAAATCCCGACCTTGGTTGTTTATTTTTTCTAAATCACTTCTTTTAGCTCTAACATCTGACGATAGTTTCTGAAAATAATAAAAGTAAGAATAATAATAATAATAATAATAATAATATAAATAAATAACGTAATTTAAAAAAACTCTAAATAGAGAAAATAATTATTATTATTAATTTAATAATTATAATAAATTTTTTTATCTAGAGTTTTGTTTGATTGAGTTATTTACTGATTTTTCAGTCTTCATGTAAATTGTGAAAAATTGTGTTTATGATTAAAAATTAGTTTGGTACTTGACTTGAATTAATTAATACTAATTTTGTTTACAGTAGAATTTTATAAATTTTGAGAAGTGGACAAACATCACGAATAAGGTTTGTGATTTTCATGTTTTCACGAGAACATTTGGAGTCTGATTTAAAGAGTGAGGCAGAAGCAAAATTATTTAAATGTTAAATTAAACGTTAATTGATGGTTAGTGAACCAATTAGTGTATCAATTTTCCCGAGTCATACTCTAACAGACGTGTTTTCGCCGGCTGAGATATTGATGTAATTGTCTATAGAATGAGATGCATTTTAATAGAAACATTATAAAACTGAAAAATCCGATTAACCACCGTAATCTTTCGGATCAAGATTATATGGAAAACATCTAGCATGAACTGAGAATTATTGCGGAATGGTGTTACAGACTAAGGACAGTTGAGTCAAGAAGCAAGCAGTAAAATGATAAACAAAATCGTGTACAAGACTTTCAATTCTTCAACAATGCAAGTAATCTTCAAAGCCGCTATGACTTCTCTATCGTTTCAATCGATCCAAAAAGCATTCACGAAACCGTCCTGAAGAATATTAATAATGTAAATCGATAATGAAAAGACTGAAGGAAGATCGAATTGTACATTTAAAAGTTGATAAAAGAGTACTTTAATATTACATCTAAATCAAATATATGAAACTAACACGAAAGAAGTATTTACAACCTTCATAATTCATCTTTTACTTTTAAGATTTTGAATAAAACAATTAGTTGACATTTGAAATAAAAAGGATGAAGTGGAACTTAGAAATTTTTAAAGCAATGGAAATCACAACAATAACTAATTTGTTATCTAAATTTGCTTTGGTTTGTTTGTAGTAATCTACATAGAAAAATATTTTTTTCATAAATTTTCACTCTTATGTTGCATTTATTTAGTATTTTATTATACGATTATTATTAGATTTGAGAAATTTAATTTACTTCTAATGACTTCAAGTTATTATTCAGTTCTTCAGGATTCGGTCTCAGAGATTCTCCATATCTCATCATCTTTTTCTCAGAATCATTAATCCAAGCATCCATATTTTTACAACTGTTTAGCAGACCATTAAACATTTGTGTATTTTCTTTTATGCTAGCCTGCATATGTTGGGCATTTTCCAAATTATGCTTTACTAGACCCTTGATTTGCTCCGCTTGATCTTGCAGTTCAGGGTCATTCATTGATTTAGTTTGGTTATGTAGATTATCGGCTAAAAACATTTTTGCTTGGGCATCATCACAAAGAACTTTGATCTTTTCCAAATCAGTATCAGTTACATTATCTAATTTTTTCTCAAATTCATCAGCCCAGTGAACCAAACCATCAAGATCGCGGTTAATATTTGAAGCTTTTGTAAGTTTCATTTCTATTGCTTGACGAGCAGCTCCAAGTCCATCTAGCAAGTCAAGAAAATCTCTATTGAGTGACCGAACACCACTAAGAATTTCTTCTTTTCCTAGAAATATGAACAGAAAATTAACTTTTTTGAAAAAGTATTACTTAAAAATAATAAAAGTGGGTAAAAATTGTTTTATTTATGCGACATATTTTATGCTTATTTATTTGTGTAAAATTAAATAGATTCTATGTACCCTTAAGTCAAGTGATATCTGTGAAGAGATACAATTTTATATGAACTAAAGTGTATCAATATTTAGCGAGATTAATCTACGATAGCTGATAAATTCAACAATGATTCATAAACTTTCTTTTAATTTATTAAAATATTAATTTGCTGAAGGTAATCAATTGTTACCATCAAAACATGTTCAACTATAATTTTTAAAAATATCCTTTAATATATATATATATATATAAAATATACTGTATGGTCTCTTTTTATGTAAATTATTTTTATGCCATTTTGAAGTTGTGTGGTTTGTATTTCAACCAAATATTTTTAGAATGCCCACGAATAGACATGGAACACTCCAAGCTCACTCCATTTGTTCCACTGATATAACGCTTATTGATATAAAGGACAGCTAGATCTACCTTAACTCTTCTCATCCATTTGTTTCAAAACTCATTTGTTTTAGAATAAGTTTTGCAATTTTGGGACTCCCCTTGTAAATGATATTTACCATTGATAAGTCGCTATTACATCATTCTGAGTTTTGCATTGAAAGGTATAAACTATAATTGTTTTGAAATTAAATTTTATTTTAGTGGTGTTTTGATCATTTTTATAATAAGTAGCGATTTTAAATTTTGCTGATTTCAAGTTGCAGTAAATTATATATATGCTCGTTTCATATCTATTATTGCCAGCGTTTTTCCCATTCGACGCGAGTTCCATAGCTTCTCTTCGCAAACCAGGCTGTCTGCGCTGTGGCTCGACACAAACTCTTTCAATGCCCGGTAGTCCAGAACTGGTCTCACTTTCCCTTTTGTCCGTGTGCCACTGCCATGAGCGGTAGAATCTTCCATGAGGGAAAGAACCACCCCTTGCTCTTCCACTCGGCTAGTTCCTGGCTCACTTCCTCTTCGAACTGTTTTGCAGACGTGTATGCGGGCAGCCCTTCTTACCGGTTTTGGTTGCGGCTTTCCGGATTTCCACTTCCACGCTACGGTCCATCATTTCCCATCAAATTCGGGTGAGAAATCTTCGACTTCTAACCCCGTCATTGTCTGTTGTCTCGTCGCGACTACAGCTGTTTGATGCTGGGGGCATCCGAATTGCGGGACTCTGCCCCTTCTTGCACCCATACGTCTGTGAATTGCCTGATGACGTCCATTCCGAGAAGCACCTCGGCTCTCGACACTAAAACTTCTGGAACCACCAATACATAGAATTCGATTAGTCTCCCACCACACTCGATCGGTATTGACGCTCTAAATTTTTCCCTGGTTTCCGAGCCGTCCATCATCTACAATGACTCCCTCACCTGAATTAGTTTGGAAGGTGGGACCACCGCTTCTGCAACCAATCTGGTCGAACAGCCCATGTCAGCAATCGCTCTCGCCGCCCTCTCGCATACGATTGTCGAGGCGATTGTTAGTCACGCGTCACCATGTCCAAGCTCTCCCCCCGCGCAGTAGTGTAAGCTTATTGTCAGTTTCTAGCCGGTTTTGGATCCGCTCCGTGAGATTATTTCGTAATGTAACCCGCACAGCCGCAACTGAAGCATTGCTGACCCTTGGTTCATTTTTAAAGCAGCGATGGTATGTTGACCTGCCAATAACGAAGAATGGCAGTTTTTCAGTGCCAGACATATTCGCACCCACGAGTATAATGAGTCGTTCTTTGCTTTTCTTTCCCGAGGTACATGTTTTTCCCTTAAAGGCCAGCGTTTGGTCAGAAAAAAGTTTCCAGAGAAGTTCGATTTCGTCTGCATTAAAAATGTCACATAGCGCGTATTATTTTAATCTGTGCTGTAGATTGTCTTGCTGTCATTGTACGATAGTTCCAATGTCTACGCCCGCCACTTTGCCTTGAATGCTATGGAAGACGATCGAATGTATTTTTTTTAATTTTCAAGAAAACCAGAACTTGCTTTAAAATCTCAAATGCCCAATTTCTCTCTAATTTTCAGAGTTCTTGTCCAATAGTGTTCCAATTAGGTTGGTTTTGGAAGCTCGAACTTTCCGAAAACCAATCCAACTATGTGTTTTCAAGTTCTTCGATTTTCCAAGTTTTTGTTCGAAGTCTCCTACCCGACATTCCGTCATCGATTGCTTGAAGAATCATTTTTTGCTATTGCAGAATCGGCACCACAACGGGTCGCGATCAGTTAAACTTTCTCGCGATTTCAGTCTTACTTACGCTCTGCTTTGATTTGCTCTTTAAGATCGAGAGAAATAATCTTTCTTTTTTTTTGAATAAGCTGCTCTTGTGCTCTTCAAACTAGTAACATGTGATGGGATCACAGGGAATATTTCTCCATGCTCATCTTCCTTTTCTGTCGTGGGTAAAAATAATTGAATATATTTACAGTTGAACTTTAACACTTTATCTGAATGGTTTGATTCTCAATTTATAAATTAATAAAATTAAATCAATTTCAACTATAATGATAAAAAAATTATGAATTAAATGCCATTTTCTTTGAAAATAGAAAAACAAAAAAATATTTAAAGACTATTATTTTTTTAAATTAGTATCGGTAATGACAATAAAAATAATATCCAAATTGATTTCTATTACTATCGTAAAAATGTGTTTTTCTATGTGTAATATAAAATTTTAAAATTATAAAAATTATTACGTTTAATGAAAATGTACATTATGCTTATCTGTGGATAATTAAAGTAACATTTACAGCTGCACTCCCTTTTACAGAACAAAATTATGACATACTTTAGTTTATAATACAATTAGTTCAGGTGTTTGTATAAACTCAATACAAAAGTGAATATAATTGGGGAAATGTGTTTTTGTCGTTTTTATGTCCAAATCGTTAAACGCAATATAACCCCGATCCATGTAGATAAAGTTTAGTATTTTGGGGACCCGAAAAATGTATGTTGTAAAAGTTTTGATTTTTGTTGGTAAAAGAATTGGCGTAACATTAAATAATATTGACGAGGTATATGTCCTGTCTTCATCTATTGTAATCCCATATAGATGAAGTATTATTTACATTATAAATTTTTCTACATTGGTTAGTAATTCAATAGCATTTGTAAATAAAACCATTTTAAATTAATGTAATTGAAGGTACGTGTAACGGAATGAATTAAACATTCTATCGAGAATCATAACTGTATCTAAATCGACAAAAAATTATTTTATATAGAGGATACAAATGAAAATTATTTTTGTGAGCATCTGTGAATAATTTAAATAATAATTATTTTCAAAATACTGTTTTTTCTCATTTGACCTGCAACCTCCTTCTGCGACTCGAAATTGGAGGTAAAGTGCTGATAATGCTTTTAATTTGCACTATTATACTTCATGCTCTTGAATCAGCTATACTGGATATAATATAAAAAGATTAGCATTGTGCGCTACTATTATTGCCGAATAAATGCCAAATATATATGAAGCGTCACTCTAACTAGTGTGAATTTATAGTCAGGTGCTTGGATCTTATGTCACTTATTTTCTGTAATTCTGACAAGAATAATGATTCTAAATCTAAATGTGTATCATCTATGACGAATTTGGAATTGAATTTTAAGTCCTTTTTGATAGAATTGGGGCATTGTTTTCCTATGAGTTTGGCCAATGTTGCAGGGAGATTCGAAAATATTTCGGGTATACTAGATCCAGTGGAATTTAAAGAAATAAATATCGAAAACGTCACTGTATCGGAACACTATATCGAGAGTCGACTGTAATACCAATGCGTTTTGTACAAGAGACTGGAGTGAATTGTTTGAAGGCGTATTTTAACTAAGTAATTTTAGAGGCTAAATGTATTTAATTTAAATTTTTATTGTATAAAAAATAATAACGAAAATCCATTTTTATGATAAATGGTAAAATCAGCGCAAATTATTTTAAAAAGAGGCATCGGGTTAATCAAGTCAATGTGGAAGTTATAATATTTGTTTTGAAAGTTTTTGGAATCGTTTGTCTTAGATAGGTTATAGTCTCTACGTTGAAAGTTTAACTAAAACTGATCCTTCTTTGACTATTTTTGATTTAGTTTAAATTTATAAATTTGCTCTTTAAACCAAGTTCACATTCATGAACGGGTTTGTAGCATGAAAAACAGAAACCGTCCGCTGAATAGATGTATAATTCACCGTTTGAGACTTCGTTTACATATAGTGGAACAATAGGATCATGGAGTCCCAATGCATTTAAAGCATCAAATAAAGCAGACATAAAAATCACACCAATTTCAAAATTTTATTATTATTTAAACAAATTTTATTTTTTACAGTAAGAAATTCAAATATTTTTATCACTTATATTAATTAAGTATTATCTCTTTTAAATTAATTAATATTTAGTGCTAATCGGTTTGAATTTTATTTCAGTTTTAATTGCGAATTTTATTATAAAAGATTAACGAATTCGGATAAATAAAAAAAATATATTTACAAAAATTTTGTTTGATATTGGACACTAAAAAAGGTTACAAAATTTTTCGGATATTTAAAAGTTTAACAACAGTGTTTTTTAACAAATTTTGGAATTTTCATATTCTCCTTTTTTAAAGACTAATTTTGAGTATCGTTCAAGATAGTTATCAAATATGGTATCATAAAAATATTAATAAATTTATATTGTGAAAAAAAAGTTTAATAACTAAAATTTCAGTTTTAATAAAACGAGGAAAGATGAAATGTTGAAATCAAGATATCAACAATTGTGACCACAATAAATTGTGATTTCTAGTCCATTTTGGCTATCGTATTGACATGAAGAATCAAAAAGCAAAATCAAGTAGTTTTTTCAAATGTTATTGTGACAGAATGTTGCAAGTTTGTTGTATGAATGATGTTGTATAAACTTTCCAACTCAGATGGGATTGATATGTTATTGATTCATTATTTAAATCTAATGAGATTAATATAATGACATTAATTTTTTTAATACTAATTAATTAAAAGTTTTAAAATTATAAATTTTAATAATATTTTAGTAAACGATTTTAACATCTTGAATTTAATATATTTTAAAAACTAATGTTTATTTTAAAATTACTTAATGCATTTTTATCCAAAAAATTTTTGAGAAATTAAAAGTTAATATTAATCTTGTCCCATTAATTAATTTGAAGATTTGAATTTAGAAACAAAAAACATATTAATCAACAATTACGATTCCCGTAGAAATTGCTAGTGAAAATATTTGTGTTGTTAATAAATGTTTACATTCAAATTGTGATGTTGTTAATTGTTATTTTCATGGATTTCATTGTCATCTTTCTTTAAAATACACTATTTGTTTTTAAGTTTTATCCTTTTTGATTTCATAAAAATAAAATTTTTAACCTTTAGATGATGTTTCTTTAGCAACCATTTCTCCAGATGCTACAGCAGCTTTAACCAAACATTCACCATTATTTTTCGACTCCACAAGCTTTTCAATAATTTCTTTTCGTCTTTTTAATTCCTCTATACTTCCTGGAGAATCCTTATTCATTGCCTCTAATTTCATAGCTTTCGCTCTTTCTAACCATTCTCCAGCAGTATCTAACTTTCTTTCAAAATTTTCATGATTGGATGCATGATCTTCTGCTTCTTTAATAGCATCCTAAATCAGAAATACTTTAAACATGAAGAATAATTTTTATTAACCTTTAGGTTTTTCTGAAGATTATTTAATTGTTGTTTAGTCTGATTCAGCTTCTTTAAGGAATTGGGATCAGTATTTGCGATTTGTTCCAGTTGACTCAAATAATCTTCAATTATTGGAGATTCTGATTCTATTTCGTTTAGAAGTTTCTAGAAATAATACAAAATGATTTTTAAAACTTTCATTACTAGTTTCGTAAACTACAAAGTGCGTTCAATTAATAGTTGGACTAAACTACAAAACATAATATCTGAATATTATTACTTTATCCTGTAATCTAAAACATATTTCTTGTTGTCTGGTGTAATTTGAAATTTACGTCAATTAATTTTACATTCTATCGATTATCGGAGTGTTATTATATTCTTAGTTTTTCGTGGTAATAAATATCAGGAAATATCAGAACACATATTCAATGAGAGTACAAGACGGAATTGGCAATAATAAAAGGAGCGCCTACATTAACAGAACCGAATCAATCGCTCCCATCCAAAGTAAGGCTAGTGAAAGAGTAGGAGGTCCGCATAACTATGCAAGTGGAGTATCTACAAGGAAAATATTGCGACAGTCATTAATTGAAGTTCGGATCACAGAGAAGGTGGTAAAGTTAGTAGTAAACTCTGAGTTCATTTAATACTCTGTTCATTTTTAATATTAAAGAGACGGTTGGTTAGATCAGATCCAGTAAAGTAAGCATCCGAGATTTCACAGACAGTTCTCAGACAGACTGTGGTGAAACATGGCGTTTAGAGGGAATTCGAAGTAAGTGGTCCTTATGTGCGATGGTGAGTCTTGCTAGTACAAGATTTGAGTTGGATATGATTGTAGATGATATTAAAAATTAACTTGATCGCAATGCTTGGCGATGTTCCTGTAGAAGCAGACGGAGTAACGAGAGATTTTGGTATTAGAAGTGTGTTTGAGAAAGGACGAGGGCTAGAGATATTGCTTGACGTAAAAAGAAGGCCAACAGGAGTAGTAAATTAATATTGAAAAAAACATTGTAGTTGTGAGGGATTGTTGTTGATATGATTTTTGAATGTTTTTATGCATTTTGTCTCTCCCAAAAAATATTTCGAAAAATTATATTTAATAATTTTAAAATAAATTTCTGTATTTAAATTTCACTGGATTTAACGGAAGTTAAATTTATTACATTCAAATTATTTTTTATATAAAATACCTGATTTTTTTAATAAATTAAACTCTAACAAATTACAATAACAGAAGAATTATCCAGAAAATATTACAGATTTTAATGAGTTAAATAAATTTTCGAAAATAAATTTTTGTTCTGCTATTAAAAATAGTGTTTATATAAAAATATATATTAAATAATTGAATACACAAAAACAATGTAATGAAAGATTTGAAAGATTTTAATATTCATTTTAATTTTAAATTTAATATTAACCAAAATAGTAATAAAAAATTTAAATACCTGGAGATTCGAAATTTTTTCTATTTTTTGAGGAAGAGTGTCACAAGTACTTCTATTTGCTTTGAAGTCATTTTCTTTTTCTCTCAGCCAACTTTCAACTTTGTTTCCACTTTGCATTACTGATTCAACTTTGGATAATTTATCTCGGATTTCATCTTCCAAACTGTTTACATGATTAGTATTGTTAAACCATCTATTTTCCAAGTTTTCTAAATCCAAATTTATCTTCTTCTGTACAGGCTCCATATCATTGGCAAAGTTTAAAGCAGTTTGGCCTTTTTCTATTACATCTTGGATGACCTTAACTCCATCCCCTTGTAACTTTTTTAAATTCTATAAACCAAAGGATAATTAATAAAAAAATTATAATTATATCTAATTTGAAAGTAAATTTAAATAATTAAACTTTATTTAAAATACAAATATATACAAATATATGGTGTTTCTATATATAACAACATTCAAATAAATATTAGTGTAAAGAACGCAAACTAGATAACAAAATTTATTAGATGAAATATTGATTGGGGTTTGCTAACCAATTCAACTGGAAAATCGTCGATCTTTTATATTAAGGCAATATTATATAATATTATATAATATATCCTGAGGTCAGTTTATGCAATTGCATCTGACCTTACGATTGCACATTCCAGTGATGTCATGACATCTGAAATCACCGGAATTTGAACTCTATGTCATGAGATGTGACATCCTTGAAGTTCAATATTATTGAATGTGGTGAGGAATGACATCACCACAATTTTTTAATAAAAAAGTTTTAATTATAAAATAAGTAATATTCGTTAAATAAAATATTTTTATATACAGTGGGCGCCGCTTTATGTGATCACATTGGGTCGCCTCCATTTGATTACATAAACCGGCTGATAATATTAAGTGGAAAAACGACAAAATATTATTTTGAACATTGAACAAATAAGTGACACTGATGAATTCAATTTATAGAGCTGTATTACAGTGTAGTATAGTCCACATGTACACATTACAGTTCTGTATTAAAGTTGAAGAACAGTAAAAAATGCATCCAGTGTTGTTTGAGTGAGTGAAGTTTGTAATAGTCGCCCAATTGACTCTCCTAATTTATAAAATATTGAATAATCATTCACGGAGCCACCACGAACCTCGAGCGTTGTTCTCAAAATTGGTAATGCGTTATTCACTTCTTTTGATGAAGGTAGACGTAATGACATGTCTTCTGTGTCATTGTCAAAATCACTGTCCTCTTCATAAAATACCCTTTGTTTATGGTTTTGAATTTCTTTGACAATATCAGCATCAGTGACCTCTCCTACAACAGGAAGTTTGCTGTCGACGTTGACCCAATTTAAGAATTCCTGCTCATTCATGCCAGTAGGTAGCGCAATGTCCTTTTCATAGACAGGATCAATAAATTTCATTGTGGGATTTGTAAAACCTCCTTTTTTGAAACAATTCTGAATAGTAGCAGTTGACACAGTGCTCCATGCAGTTGCCACCATGTGACATGCATCAAGTACGTTGATGCTTTTGACTTCTTCTTGAGCTGTTTTTTCACCGTCATCAATTAGTGAAATAATTCGGTGTCGTAGGCAACGCCTATAGTGAACTTTCGTAGAATGAATAATACCCTGGTCTAAAGGTTGCATTATCGATGTTGTATTGGAGGGTAAGAATTGAAGTAGAATATTAGTGAGATGGACGCCTTCTGGATGTGCTGTATCCAGTAAAAGCAAAATTTTTCGCTTTTTTTGGCGATTTTCTGCACCCCACTCTTGCAACATTTCTGTAAAGATGACACTGTTCATCCAAGCATTTTTATTGCTTTTGTAGCCAACAGGTAAATTCTTCACTCCTCTGAGGCAACGAAGATTTGCGCTTTTTCAGATTACTAGAGGGCATCTTTTCTCTGATCCATCCATGTTACATGCGAAAAGGACAGTAAGACGATCTTTAGACTTTTTACCTCCAGCAACGTTATTTTTGTGGAATGTCAAGGTGCTGTCTGATGTAGCATGATAATATAAACCACTCTCATCAGTGTTAAAAATATCTGCAGAAAAATATTCCGTCAGCAGAGGAGGTAACACTTCGGACAACCAGCGATCCGTACGGGGCTTATCAGCATCTTGTTTTTCACCATGAAATTTCTTATAGACAATATTGTTACGCACCTTCCATCTTGTCAACCAATCATCTGTTGGGTTGAAATCAGTAACACCAAGGGATTCGGTCAAAGAACGGGCTTTGTCACACAGAATATCACGAGTAATTGGTGCATTTTTATCTCTTGCTCGTGTAAACCAAATTAACAGTGCTTCTTCAACATTAGATGCTTTACCTTCTGACTTCCGTTTTCGACTGACATTTTGGTGGCCATAATTCATTTCTTTTAATTCATCCCGAGACTTCAATAGCTTGCAAAGAAGAGGCTGAGAGATTCTTAACTTGGCTGCTGCTTCTCTTTGGCTGACAGAACCACAAGAATCATACTGTTCAAGAAGTTCCAATTTTTCAGTTACAGACAGATCTTTTCTTTTACGAATAGAAACTGTGCTTTGTGTTGAATTTTTTTTCGAATTCATCGGAACTGGTTCATTAAATTGATTCATAGTTAGAATTAGTTAATTTACCAAAATCAGCCGTTTTTTAGAACTAAAACCCTGCAAAAAACTAGAATTTTCGTAAATAGATTTATAATCAAATTTAGACATTTGTAAATTTTGTATTTGAAAGATTGAATTAAAATAATTGTGAATATTTAAACACGAATTACATTAATTTTATTAAATTATTACATTAATTTATTGAGTTAATTCAGCACAGTAGACAAAAATAGGCAAAAACTCCGTGATCATATTAGACGGCGGTTCGATCACATTAGGCGGTGTAAAATGCACAGAAATTGGTGATTAGGTTTTGGTTTTTTTAAGATTGATCACATTAAACGGTTGATAACAATAACCAGTGATAACATAAAGCGGCGCCCACTTATATCCACATTATCTTGAGAAAATTTTGTTAAATATAATTATTTATTTTATGATAATTAAATGATTATTCTTAAACGACTACAACAGCATTTCTCAATGTTGTTAGATTACATATAAATAGTGAAAAAGATAAATGAGTTTAAGGACAAAATATTTAAATAACTATTTATATTTATAAAATATATTAGTAACGAACAACTTCAAAGCAGGGTAAAATAAGTCTCTTAATCACTAGAAATTGTTAAATAATTGTTTGAAATTGTTAAATTTTGAACTTATCAATTTTTGCACACTTGCAAAAGTGCAGGACATTGTGATCTATCGATTAACACATGTGAAATATCGATTGGCAAATTTTGGTACTGTGCAGCCTAGCACTTTTTACACTGTTGCCACGGTAAGGGCACCGATTTCCCTGGTTACCATAGCACAGTGCCGATCGATGGTGCACATGTGCGCTATTCATTTGCAAATGTACAATATATATTAGTACATGTGCTCTCCCCTAGGGGGAGTAAGGGAGAACATACATTTTCCCCTACTTCCGTAAAATAAACTTTAAAAATGGAGTTAGGTCCTTTACACGGTACTTAACTCGCTTCCAGTTTTAGTTTTATAGTGAAATAATTTTTAAAAAATAAGACAGGGAAATAAAATAAGTTTGATCTATTATTAACGTTCTGCACAGTGGCTTATCGAAATTCTAAACTAAATTCTAACCTACAAACGAGTCTTTTGAATTGTGCAGACCTCAAAAGTTGAAATTTTTGAAAATTAAGAAAGTTAAAAGTTCTTCGAACACAATACTTTCTTTTAGTGAGTGAAGTAAAAACAGCAGACTTTTTAACCCGAATATCAAAGGAAAAATCTCGTGCACTATTCTTAAAATAGCGACATGCGAGTTGCATAAAAAGGCTGACTCCTGATATAAGAGAAAGAGATAGCGCCATGGTAACTAATAAGGATGTGTTAATACTTTAATGCTGCTATCGAATCGGTATAAATAAGAAATATCATAAAATATTTACCATAAAATTCATAAATTAACTTTAAATTTAAGTGAGATGTAGTAGCTACCCAATAAATAAATAAGCATAGAACAGTGTAGAGGAATTGTTAGCTTTTTCTTAAGTAAGAATAAACGTTTGGTATGAAATCTGGGTGTATTTTCTTAAGATGTCTCTAAACAAAATAAGTTCAATAGTATATGGCATTATAGCTCATTAGATTATTGAACTTTTGAAATGTTATAATTAAACAACGATAAGTTGGGTGTGTGGGACAGGTCACTCTTAAAATTTTTAAAATAAGTAATTTTTATAAAAAATTTGTAAAATAAGAAAATATCTAAAATGAAAAGCATTTTATAAAATAGTGGAATGTTAATTTTCAAAATGAAGAGAGGAAAAAAATAAAAATTCAATTTTAAAATAGTTTATCAGTATTTATAATCCCATATTTTGATATATAAAGAATCTGGTCGAAAAGAAAATGAAAGAATAGTTCCTCGACGAAAAATTGTTTAAATAATTTTTATTTGCGTTAAAAATAAAATTTGGTGTTAATGAATTATAATCTTGATCCAGAATCCAACCTTTTATATTAAACCAATAAAATTTGAGTTTTATTTGCCAAAGCCCTCAATCCCGCTAGAATGTTCTCTGTTTAAATGTAAGATTCCATGGGGGGTAATTTGAATGCAAAAACACTAATTTTAATTCAAAAAAGACGGATTTGGATACAAAACCCTGTACTAGATAAACACACAACAAAAAATGTTGCTATAAAAATGTTTATAAATCATCAAAATCTCCGGCATACAAATGATCAAATGGGTTCTACCGAGCTTGAGCCTCTTGTTTAATTACATATAACTCAGGTAGGTTTAAAGACAAGGACAGATCCAGGGGGGTTATTTAACCCCTTTACCCCCCCCCTGGATCCGCCATTGAATCAACCGTAATCTGTTGGTCACTGAATCATAATTTAACTAAAATGTATATAAATGCAAAAATAATGATTGTGTAATCGATTGCATGAAGTCACACTAATCAAAAATTCTCAAAAAGCTTGTTGAGATTGCTGATTGAACATTTCAAGATTTTTAGTAAGCATTTTTGATAGTTATTGGGAGAGTGTCGTTTTAAGCATTGCTAATTAGGTAATGTTGCCCTAAAATAAATGTTCAAGTATATATTGTTTCAAAATTTAATACAAATTTAAATTTGTCGATATTATTATTTATATTCGAAAATTTTTCATTCTATATTGAACTTGTCATTTCGAAAACTAAAACAGTTTTTAATTTGAATTGTTTATTGCTTGAATTTTTTGCTTCGCCCTATTACTTATATATAAATATTATCTAAAATTATGTTACAAGTAATTAAATTTATAAAAATTAATATTTAGAAAAGATAATTACTAATTAAAGTTGAAAAAAGAATAATTTTGCTCAGTTTCAAAATTTGAACAAAGAAGTCTTTGTTCTGATTTTCATTATCGTCGCTCTATGTGTGGTGTCAGTGTGAGAGGTATTGACTCGTTATGATTGATCGGTCAATTAGAGCGAGCTTAGTCAAGTCCAGTGATTTTTAAAATTAGTCTTGTAATTTAATGTCGAACGAATTGAATTTTGATTCTGATTGAACGAACTTCGATTTTAATTTCGCCGAATGTAAAATTTTTCAAACGAATTATATTTTACGACGTGGAGCTTTCTGTAGTATCACATTTCAAGTCATCGGCAATTTACATATGAATTGTTGTGGTCATATTTCAGGAAAAATGTCTTTTTATAAACTTTTTTATATTTATTTGCTCAAACTACTCAAATACTAATATAATTTATTAATTAAAAATACTACTCCTATATTTATGTGATCAGTTGAGTTAAAATCACATAACGGTTTTTTAATTGTATTTTATTATTTTAAATTTATATTTTTAGTTAACCTAAATGAGTAAACATAGCTAATTGAAATTAAAATTGTATCACCAAGTTTTATATTACAATAATTCATACAAGCTTAAATAATTATTTGGTCCCAGTTTTTTTTCTGACATCAAAAGTTTGGTTTGTAAGTCGTCCAAGATTTATTAAAGATCATATTACTACATATATATTATATTTTTCATTGTTTTTTTAAATATATTGATACTGAAAATAATATTATAACTCATCGAAACAGGTATTTCATCCTTCAATAACGTAATATTGAAAAAAAAGAGAATCTCTATTGTAAGAATAATATAACTTACTTCGATTTTTTCCAGTTGTTGTTTCAATTTTGAAACATCATTTGATAAACTGCCTATGTTATTCATTCTTTTCTCGTATTCCTTTTGCCAGTCATTAGCTTTGGATAAACTTTTATCCAAATCATTCAAAGATTTATCAAGCGCTTTCCCTTTATCAGTTTTTTCCTAAAATATTCAAATTTTAATAACTTAAAACTATTGAATATAACAAATATAAAGTTTCAAATAATTACTTTTAAACTAGATTCTATATCTTGAATTTTTCTGATTAAAGCTGAATCTTTTAAATTTTTCGGGGAAGAATTTTTTAATTTCGAATAGATATCTTGAATTTCTTTCAGAGCGCCTTGAGCTTTTGATTCAGAATGAAGATGATTCTATAAGTTAAGTTTCTTTAACATTTTTATACATAAAATCAAAGAAAATGATTCAAATTAGGAATGAGTAAATAAAAAACAGAATTATAATTAACGGTTATTATGAATTGTTTTTACCTTAAATTTATTTAATCTTTGTTCACATTGATCGGGAGTTATTGTTTCATTTACTTCTTCCATTGCTTTATCCAAATTTGCTATCCAGTCAACAACATCATTCATATTCTTTTCACAGCATTTCAGTTGATCACGATTTTGATATAAAGCATTTTTAACATTGGATGCCTTAGAAATCGACTCTTTCAGCTGTTTCTCGAATCCTTGAATATCATTTAAAAGTGGTTTAATATAATCTAGTCCACATGCTCCAGACTTTATATCATCTTTTAGAGAAGACAAATCTTCATCAATCTATGATTTTTCAGTAAAATAATTTAAAATATAATAATAACAAACCAGATCTTTATCGGAAAGAAGTCCTTCTAAATTTTCTAGGTAATTACCAATTGAATCATCATCACAATCTAAGCCATCATCTAGAAACGAATTTAGATCCTTTATCCATTTAGCCACACTATCCAGTTGATCCTTTGCATTTTTTCTTTGTTCTGCCTCTGCAGCTAATTTTTTTTGTCGTTCTTCCTCTTCTTTTCTTTTTCTTTCTGCTTCCTCTTTTCGTTTTCTTTCCTCTTCTTCTCGTCGCTTTTTCTCTGCTTCTTCTCTTCTTTTTCTTTCCTCTTCCTCTTTTCGTTTTCTTTCCTCTTCTTCTCGTCGCTTTCTCTCTGCTTCTTCTCTTCTTTTTCTTTCCTCTTCCTCTTTTCGTTTTCTTTCCTCTTCTTCTCGTCGCTTTCTTTCTTCTTCTTCTCGTCTCCTTCTTTCTTCTTCTTCTCTTCTTTTTCTTTCTTCTTCCTCTTTTCGTTTTCTTTCCTCTTCTTCTCGTCGCTTTCTTTCTGCTTCTTCTCTTCTTTTTCTTTCCTCTTCTAGTTTTTGTTTTCTCTCAGCTTCTTCTCTTAGCCTTTTTTCTTCTGCCAATCTCAGTTTTTCTTGTTCTTCTTCAAATGCTTTTAATGCCGCCTCTTCCTTCTTTTTATTCGTTGCACTAATCTAAAATTATTTTATTCAATAACATTCATAATTCTGATAGTTATAATATATTTTTAATATTTCTCAAATTCCTACTTTTTCTTCAATTTCTTTTCCTCCATCAGGATACGATTTCAAAAATTGAGTAATATAGGTCATAATTGACTTTTCGTCTGGCTTTTCAACATCCACGTCTAATGAAACATTATTTTTTAAATACTTAAATATTAAACAAATTAATACCTTGAACATCCAAAATATGAGGTATTCCCAGTTGTTCCGCTTGTTTAAAGGCCTCCTGTAGATTTTCAATGTTGGTCTTCCTTTGTACTTCATCCCAGTCAATGAGATCTGGATCAATATTATGTACTAGTGCATTAAAAGCTTTTCCATCTCTCCAACTGGGACCAAAATCCGTGACATTTAAATCGTATTTACTGAAAAAAATGAGTTATTTAAGTGATATTTTACTTTTGAAATCTAAAATGAACTAACAGTCCGAAGGATATAACCTATTAGGAGACAATTCAGGTGTAAAAGGCTTACAAATTGAAATACAGTATACACTCGCTGGTTAACAACCAAAGTTACTATTTATACTGAGTGTAAGTAATATTTCAGAAAAACGTGTTTGGTATATTATATGTTGTGCTTTGTTTTAGAGTGATGCTTCTCTTACGAAGTTTGTTGACTGATGTTTTGAATATTCTTACTATAATGAAAGGAGAAATCGGATGTAATTTCCTTTTTCATTAACGTTATAGAATAATTAAATGAAGAGATGAGTAATATTTTGAGGAACACAATAGACACTAGATTGTTAATAAATATAATTAATTATCAAATCATTCGGCGACAATAAATATCTTTCTGGTCAAGTCAAAATGAGTGAACCGAAATTATCACATGGAATTTTTTTACAAATGCTGATTTCCCTGTTTAGTCTGTTACTAAACATTAGTTGGGTGAACTCACAATACAAGTGGTTTAGGTGCCATTAGTTTGACGTCAGCGAGAGTGCCCAGTGAGATGAATTTCCGGTTCCGACTGAACCAGGAAACCCGACAAATGAATAATGATACGGTTGGATGCATCACAGAAAAACAATGGGGAAATCAGGTGGTAGATTTTTCCAATGAGACTAAAATCAACGGATTTCGACTTGTCCAGAATACTTAAGCATTGAATAGGAACAAAAGAATTATATTATTCCGATATATGATGTCTCATCATGTTCTGTTGTTAAAAATCACCACTTAATTCTTTGACTTCATTTTAAAGTTGTGCGCTAAAAGTTATATTTGAGTTGCTTTTTAAATTTGACGGATTTGACTGTGAATTTCATTCCCATTGTCACGCGGGTCACGGAAAATATTGAGAATGACGTGAAACATAAATTCCAGATATCAAAAGCGATAAAATTGACGAAGTCCGCATGTTGGAACTGAATTTGCAAAGGAAGTACGAATAATTCCAACCATCTGCTTTTTTAATCCATTATTATCAAATCGATCGATAATAATCTGTTTATATAATTTTTTATTATATATAGTAATAACTGAGTATATGTAGTAGTATTACACTTATCATTCAAAAGTAAGTTTATTTAAACTTTAAAGATAAATTTCAGTAAGTTAAACAGGAAATTCAAAACTTATATATGTACTCTTCGAATGACTTTATATGACCCTAAATATTTTCTTGATCTTTTGTCCTATATTCGACCGTTATCAATACTTCACCTCCTGGAAAGAAGTGGCTTCACTTTATGACCTCCTGGTCTGATCATATTTAACTGTTTCACTATTTCTACCACCCTTTTCCCCTGTTAATGTGTCTTCCAAAAATGATTTCAATCAGTATCATTCCGATTGTTGCTTGTTATGACAATTATTGAGAACTTTATTTCCGGTAGAATATCTTCTCAGTCTGAACTTCTTCATTCATGCAATGTTGTATTTATGAATACTCTCACTGTACGAAATTAGAGTTCAATTTTTCCGTTTGTGTATTAGGACTGAAGAATTGAATTCTCAGATTATCAGCGAATTCTTTCCTCTTCTTTGACTCAAAAAGCTTGCTGTAGTCTAGATTTATCGCCTTTGTAGTACCTAATTTCAGTACTTAAGTTCATATTATTCCTCTTATTATGGCCTCGTCATCTTGTTTTGGTATTGCCAGTAACGTAATGCAATAACTGAACTGATCAATAACGTTCAAAATATATTTCCTTTTCAAGAAATCTCTTTCCATTGTCCGCAAATATCCATATAAATATTTTTAAAAACAGACCTCTTTTAATTTTATCGTGCTCTTTTGTCCTAATAGTATATGTTTTATACTTCTGACTTAATTTAAATCTGTGGACAACCTTTTTTGTCCTACCCTTCAGCTTGACTAAGTCCAAAGAATCTCTTAAATTGTATTAGAATTTTTTGGAACCCACAGCACTGACCTCTGGTGGGTATCCCAGATAAAATATCCAAGTCTCTTCGCGGCATCATCTTCTAATACAACATTCAATCACTTGTCTTGATTTTTTCTTTCTTGGCTTCCTTGAGTTCTATCAATTATTTAGCGCATGTATTATATTTCATCCTTGACAACAATATCACCATTCTAGTGGAAAAAACCATTTCGAAATTCTAACTTCATATTAAATGTTGTTCATTTTATGTACAATTCATTTTATTTACAACTCACAGGGCTATTTGCACTGGCAAAAATTATCCAAATCAATTATTGAAATTGTGTAACGAATATTGCAGATTTACTACCGACTATAGAACTGTGATAACCACTTGTGGATAACTTTAGAATTTATATATAAAATTTAAATTTATATTAAAAATTTTATCTTAATATTTTTTTCATTAGACTTTACAATGTATGCGGCCCACCCAAAAAAATTATTATAATTTTATGGCCCACGTTTTTAAAGTTTTCTCGACTAGCTTTATAAAAAAGAATACTCCAACAAAATCAAATTGACTTTCACTCATTTAAGTATCATATTTTCTTCATAATTTATTTAAATATTAAGGCCTATAAAATAATTATTTTCTTTCAGATTTCAATAAAATACAACAAACAATGCTTTAACTTCTTCATTTAATGTTCTCATTTTAAAATGTTATATATTTGCTTCGAAATGTAAATTGAAGATGTATAAACTATTTAAATATATTCACTTACTCTCCTAAAGTTTTATTAACCCAATTCAATAATGCTGCTTTCGCATTTACTTTTCCATCAAAATCAGGTCCTAATGCTCCAACCAATATTTCTTCTTGCTCTTCAATCTGAATAAATATTTATGTTCAATATTTACTTGGTATTTTATATAATTATACTTGAAAAAACAAAATAATTGTCCACATTAGGCCCAAAATAATAGACGGTTTTCCATCGGCAATATCAGTGGCATTAATATTAACCAGTTTTATCTGGAAGATTTTTTGGAAATTATTTAAAAAAAAGAACATTTACTTTTCTCCTTTTTAAAAAATCCAAAGCTGAGTTGATGTTGGCTAAACAATGAATTCTTTGCATATGTTTGGGTTGTTCCTTTTTCTGTAGAGTAATTGTTAAGTACTCTGACAACATTTTCTTGATTAACTTACCAACTTTTCGCCAGTCATTACTTCTAATAAATGGATAAGACACAATCCATCTTTTATACTTTCAGAAATATTTTCTATTTTATATGGAGGATGAGCCTGAATGTTAAAAAAAATCATTAATATTTGTTTTTGTGGGCTAGGAATTACGTGGTGCGATTCCTAAGTCCTTAGACTCGTTGATAAATAAAATTATGACGTGTATGCCGTTGATACTATAAATAGATGAGCTATCATTGGTTACAGATATGATTCACCATACCCAACCTGTGTGTGTGAGTGGTGCGTACAGCCATTATTTCACTTTTTACTGTAGACATGGACAGTAACGTCGAATATCGCAGCGTGATAAAATTTCTACTCCTGCGCAATACTAAAAACTGCGATATTTTGCATCAGTTGCAAAAAGCTTACGGTGACCAGTGCCCATCACGTGCAACAGTGTATAATTGGATCAGAGACTTTAAACATGGTCGACAATCCCTTTTTGATGCTGAGAGATCAGGACGACCGTGTGAAATTTTACCCGGGAAAAATGATTTGTGCATGAAGATCGTGTCAGAAGAGAGACGAATAAGCATCCATGAACTTGCACAGCGTCTATCCATCAGCTACCATTCTACATATTATATTCTGCAATCATTTGGAGTTCGAAAACTGTGTTCACGTTTTGTTCTCCGATTCCTATCCGGTGAAATGTGTGACAAACGTTTGCAGTGTTGCACTGCCAATTTGGAATTGCTTCGCACTCGTGGTGATCACTTCATCAATAACATCGTTACACGAGATGAAATCCCGGTGAGCTTGTAAGTGCCTGAGAGCAAGTGTCAATCTTCTGAGTGGTGCTTCCCCTGTGAAAGTGCTCCCCGAAAACTTCGAAGCGGCACCTCCCACAAGCGAGCAGCAATGCTGACTGTGTTCTGGGATTCCCATGGCATTATTAAAATTGATTTCCTTTAGAAAGGACTGACAATGAATAGTGAGTGTTATGTTGAATTACTCGCGATGTGAGAAAGTCTCGTAGAAAACCAAGAGGGATCCCATTGGGGCTCCTTCAAGACAATGCACCCATTCACACTTCGAGAGCAACTTTGACTGATGTGGATGACTGGCTTTCTTTTGAGTTGTTTAAACACCTAAAGAAACATTTGAAAGGTGTCCACTTTCATTCAGTTGATGTCCTCAAGGAGTAAGTCCTTGATATTCTCAATTCTTTGCCTCCCAATTTTTACAAAAATACGTTCTCTGAGCTTGTTGCTCGCTGGGGCAAGTGTGTTGATGTACACGGCTCATACATTGAGAAAAGATTTACTTTGATGTCATGTGCTGATTCTGAAAAAAATAAAGTTGATTGAACTTTGCTTTCTTGTCGAGTCTAAGGACTTATGGATCACACTACGTACAACACAAAAAATGTTTTTCAAAACCTATCATAAAAAAGTTGAAGCTTTAATATGTACAAAAAAATAAAACTACAGTAGGTTCCCATTTCTCGGGACAAAATTCATTGAAAAAATAAACTGAACGGGACATCCAAAATAAATGGGACAAATTTTTTGAAAGTCAAAATTTATAATTATTAATAAAGATATATTCTATATAGAATAAACGGGACAAATATTAAAAATTGTACGTATATTTTGTAAAAAAATAGTTTGTATTTATTTCAATCTTATCATCACGCTGATCTATTTACAAGTTTAGTCATAATTGAAATATTTTTACTATTGAGTATAAAGCAAAAACTTCATGTTAACTTATTATTTCACTTGTTTTAATTTATTAATCAACTGTAAACTCCTAAAAAATCAAAAATTAATTTTTAATGTAAATAAAAATTAACTTTTGGAACATTTTCAATTTATAATTTTTAAAAATATTTTGTTTTTGATAAAAATATAAATTTAAAGTATTATATTTTTAAGTTTACTTTAAGAAGTCATAATGAAAAATCATTTAACTTGACAAACAAAATAAACGGATCAAAATTTGAAAATTTTGTCTCCAGAAATGGGAACAAACTGTATATACTATTTCTACCAGTAAGTAATATAATGAAATATACCAAACATAAAATAAATTATAAATGTATATTTATTTATTTATTCTCTATTGTAGGATTTAATTAATAAAAACTATCTGTCCTTTATATTTTTTTATTGAAGAAAAGAAAATAGAAGTATGCAGAAGTAATGTTTAAAGGTTTTTCGGAATAAATGTTTCACCTTTGAGGAATCATAAGTTTTGTATTTATATATTGCCTATGGATTGTAATTGCGAACAGTGTTTGAAATTAATAATTAAAATGAAGCAAAGACCATGAATTTAAATCCTTGAAATCATTCTCTATTGAACACTAATATGATAGCATCGCCACCTTATCCTTAACGAAGAACAAAGATAAAAAAATATAGTTCAATTATTTAAGTAATCACGTTCAAATATTACACGGTAGTAATAATATGGATATATATAAAGCTAAACATCCTTAACGTTTGTTTAGACATGGCGTCAGTGAATAATTTATGTAAAATAAGTAAAAAATATGATAATAATAAATAAAATTAAAAAATAATAAGTATTAAAATTTTTATTTTTAAATATAACATTTAAATATACAACTAACATAAATCATTCAATTAAACATAGTTTCAAGATGCTCAACGCTCTTCAGTTTTATTTAAAGTTTTAAGTTTAAAATGGAAGATTTATCCAAATATTAATGTAGTGGAAATAACGAAAAAATTGTTTAAATAATCTGAATATTGAGATAAGTTTGAAACTGTTGTGATATAAATAAATTTTCAATATTCTCATTCACAAGCTATCACGGCTTTTATGATGAAGACTCTGAAAATCGTGCCGACGCATGACCGGCGCGGGGATTTTTCCATTTGGATCGAGCGATACCGCGAGTGCGCGGATACTCTCAAGGAGAACAAGCTGGTGATGCTGCCACTGGCACTGACGAGTGAGGCGTCAGTCGTATTCCGTGGATTCAGTGACGTGACAAGGCAAAATTTTGAGAAGAGCACAGATGCACTTACAGAAGCGTTTGCCTCAAGCTCGAGGCTATCATGGGTGACTTTTGCCTCTCAATGGCTTGCTCCCGGCGAGGACGTAGATGCTTCCATGGCCGATTTGAAGCGGTCAGCGGCTGTCATATGTGGCAGGAGAGGCAACTGGGAGGCTCAGATCAGTCAGACTCAATCCGACGAGGTGAGGCGACCGAGGCCGAATCGAGCGACCGTTCGGCCGGCGAGATTTGCAGATTATGTGTGCACAGGAGTGACAGAAGTAGATCAGAGTGCTACTCTCCAGTGCACAGACGGCGTATGCGTTTGTGCCTTGAAGGCAAGGGAGAGTGTAGTGGAAATAACGGAAAAGTTGTTTAAATAATCTGAATATTGAGATCAGTTTGAAACTATTGTGATATAAATAAATTTTCAATATTCTCTTTCACAATTAATTAACAAAAATTTAAAATAGTTTGAATTTATCGTGTTTCAATCATTATTTATATAACCGATGAATCAGGAAATCATAATTTTATTTTATAATATCGCTTCTAATGTTTACTTTATTTTAAAAAATATTAGTAAGTCAATTGACAAATGAAGATCGATTTTTTATCGCAATTATGTTTCCATTTATTCCTACAAGACTTCGTCTCTTAGTTACCATCCGCGTAACTTGATACACTAATCTTTATGCAATTTTCTATATTTGATTCTCGGAGGTTATAATAGAAATAACTGCGACAGTTGTTTTATTATTGAAGATAATTTGGCTCTAGTTTCTCTTTATTTGAACATCATTAAGAAAAGGTTTTAATCAATTCTTCCACTTTTTCTTTTAATGAAATGAAAATTATGTAACCGCTTTTTGTATAGTATAATGAATTTATAAGTAAAGATTTCAACCATTCTAAAATTTAAATACTGGAAAATTGTTTTATACAATAAAATCAAATAACAATTTTACATTTAGAGTTTTATGTTAAATATTTTATTTGTTAAAATTCAAAACAAAAAAAATAAAATAAAAGTAGAATAATAATTCATAATTATGATTTTAAAAATAAATAACTGAAATTTATTTAGATAAATATTTATATTTTGTAATGCCAGAAAAGTTATTAAAATTGAACTAGTAAATCAAAAAATTAAATTTTAAATATCCATTCTTTATGCTGACAGAACTCTATTTTGTCAACAAAGTTTTTAAAATTTAAATTAAAAAAACACAATAAAAATTAATATAAACTACTTATAATTTATAAGTAGATATCATGCAATTAATATTGTTCTGGAATTCCGAATTTTCCGTTTTTTTTCCATTTTGGGATTTTAAAAAGTTTTTTCGATCAAATTTTCACATTATCATTTATTGTCATTGAAAATGAGTAAGTGTGCAAAGATTGGAGAAAATTGATTGAGTCAAAAGCTTTCAAAACATGTTTCTAAATACAATGGATACATATATATATATATATATATATATATATATTATTGAGTCTTGTGAACGCAAGTTTAGTATTTCGAAAATATAATTTGATTACAGCTTTTTTTATACAACTATTGGACATGTTTCGATGTTTATATACATCATCATCAGCAATTTTCTATTGAATTGTTTGAATAATACAATTTTTC
>MQRK01248384.1:0-12668 GCA_001938485.1 Girardia tigrina
TTAAAATTTATTTTTCACTAAATATACTTTCAAAATAGATATTATTTAAACAAATAATTATCTATATTTTTTCATGTTAAATATTTCATTTAAGAAATAAATTTAACATGTAACATTACGTATATTTAATATTCAATTTACTTTACTTTAACACGTTTACTTTGAAAACGTGTTAAAGTAAAGTTGATGTAAGTAATTTTAAGATTTTGTGTTCACTATTTGATAATTACTGGGAGAGCGTGATGTGTGAAGCATTGTTGATTAAATCTTTTGATCCTAAAATCAATGTCCAAACACCATCCTCTTCAACTTTATTGAAAGTATTTTCATGATTTAAATGGCATAATGATTATATAAACATTGCTTTGATATATAAACGCGAGTATATCATTGTTAATTCAGTCTGATGATGACGGTTGATCCGTCGAAATTAATCACAATATATTCTGACGAAAATTTTTTGACTTTTAAAAATTCACTATCGTCATTTTTTGAATATTTATGTGTCTTATCCTACTGCAATCAAGATTTTACTTTTTATTAGTTTTTAGAGATAAAAAATTAAATAAATAACCTAAAATACATTTATTCCATTACCATCGTAAATCGGTTGCATATTTGAACAAAATGGAATAAACTTGAAAATGTTCATATAAAATACATTACAATCTTCACTAGAAATTAATAAATGAGCATTGTTAATATTTAACAAAAGCTCTTGTTCATTAGTTGATCGTGCACTCCTTATTATTCCTTTCCATTTCGAAAACATGTTTTCAATGGGATTTAGAAATGGTAAGTACGGTGGAAGGAATAGCAGCTCATGATTTGACTATTTAAATATTTTTTTTGCACCAGAATTCTTATGGAATGGAACATTATCCATAATTACAAGGGCCTTTTGTATATTTAATTTTGAAAACTCCACAAATAAATCATCGATAAATTCGTTGAAAGAGCATGTCTCAAAACTTCGGGTTTGAACTTTGTACTTAAGAATTCCGTTACGACTCATGGCACAGCAGACAGATATATTCCTTGATTTTAATCCAGGAACTGTTTGAGTAGCAGAATGTCCTCTCAAGGATTGTCCTCTACAATTTGTCATTGTCATATGAAACCCGACATCATCAAGGAAAAAAACTTTAGTATCATCGATATCAGCAAGCATGGAAAAATATTTCTCAACATATTCTTTTCTTTGAACTAATGTTTGTTGAGTATTTCTTCTTTCAGGTATTAATTCCGCTCTTTTTAATGTGTAGTTAAAATGCTTAATGCATCTTTCAATAGTTTTTTCGCATACATTACAATTATATTCTGTCTGTAAACGATTTTTTAATTCTCGTAAGGTAACTCCGCAATCGTCATCCATCCATCTTTGTATTGCAGCAATATATTTTTCTTGGAGTTTCTTTTTTCGAAAACCACCTTTTAATTTTTGATCTATTCTCCCTTCGTTTAAATATACGTTAATGATAGAACATATTGTCGTATATTTTATATTTAATATTGATGATATCTGAGTCTTTAAATGGTTGTTTAAGAACGACTCAATTATCTTTTTTCATATTTCATCTTTTACAGTCATTACAATTACCTGAAAATATTACATTTTTTATACTTTGAAAACCATTTTATTGTATTACCTAGTATTACCTTCGTTCAAAAAAAGTGTCAACTTTACAATAATTTTTACTAACAAAATTTATACTTTTATGCTTTTCAAAATGAAATGTAGTAATTACGAAATGATGTGTCGCAAATACAAAATGAAGTGTCGAAATTACGAAATGATGTGTCAAACCATGTATAATATAATATTTTGTATGATACTCCTTTCATCAAAACGTTTCAAGGACCACATGAAAACAGGTGTATTGCTTTCATGAAGAATTTAAAATGAATAAATTAAAACTCTTCACAATAAAACGGCCAAATCTAAAATTTTCAATACTTTTGAGTTGTCAATTTAAAAAAATTTCACTGAATAAGAAACAAAAGGAATTATTTGAAAATGATAAAATTAAGTTCCTATTTAAAGATTAGCAATATATTACTAAAAAAGAATTAATACTTAGTTTTTTACTCTTTTCCTTATCATTAATTTTTAAATCATATCGAAAAGATATTTTCTGCATGGAAAAATTTATAAAATAAAAGAGGAACTGAAAATGAGAGTGAATATAAATTTCAAATTTCCTAAAATGAATTTCAACAAAATATTTTGACGTATGTTACAGGAAGATCCCAAATTAAAAGTAAAAAAAGAAATTAAGGAATAAACTTTTGATTTAATTTATTTTTGTATTTTATTTTTTTTTGGAGGCCAAATGTTACATAATTTTTAAAAAAGACCCTATAATTTATACTATGTGTTTAAATATGATACCAACACCAAATGATAACTTGTAAGCATTAATTAAAATCACATACTAAACTTTGTCATTTAAGGGTTATCATTAACAGTTTCAACGTCAAAATTGCTACCTTTTGAGAGAATTTTTTTTACTTTAGAAAAACTTCTCTCAACAGAAGTACTTGAGCATGGCACTTTCATTGAAAGCGCATACGTTTCATGAGACATTTGTTGATTTGACTCTTCCGACAACGAAATAATATCATTTTTTGACAAACTCTTAAAAATTTATTGCTTGATTTCAGCTGGCTATTCTTCAAACCCGATATTTTTTATTTCAAGCAAAATTTGTAAATAGAAAAGTTTGCATTTTTGCTTTTGTTCAGCAAATGAACAATGTATTTATATTCTCAAATGATTTGAGCCAATGGAAATGTAAAATTATCAACTGAAACGGCTTTTTTGACATTCAGTACAATTTTTCCATTTTCTTGGAAATTCTTGACTTTTTCACGTACTTCAATGCTTTGAGTAATACTGTTTTGCATTCATTTATTTACCCCACCTTGTAACAACTGGTGGCTTCCAAATGTCCTTAAAATATCTGAAAGTTCATTGTTTTTCAAAAGTGACATTAGCATAGAGGAAATCAAAAAAGTGAACGTCTTGGGACTTGAAGTGAATTTCATGCATCAATTGTGCAATCGGTGTGATATGAACCATTTCTGAATATATACTCTTCAAAATTTTAGCGACCAAGCACCTATTTGGAACAGCATCACTTAAAAAGGGTAAAATTTGCTCTTTTAACATAAAAAATCTTAATTGATCATCGAGTGTTAGGGTCACTGCATACCCTTTTGTATAAATCTCACAGTTTTTTTTCTTACACTTTATTTTTTTTACACTCATGACAAAAGACAATTTTATTTTTTCTTATCTCTTGTGAAGGTATTTGTGTTTTTGGGTGTGAGTCTGACAATCTTTTGTCTTTATGTAATTTATATTTTTCCTTTCCTTTTAAGATAAAAAAACATTCAGTCTTATCTAATGCGATACTTTCAAACTTTTTAAAAGCTCTTCTGTTATTTAATAGTGCTCGAGTATTTGCCGATGAAATTTGTAGATTATTTTATTTTATTTTTTTTGTATTTTTTATTATTTTTATTTTTTTTATTTATTCATTTGTGGTATTTTATTTGAAAGATAAGAGGTCCAGAAAGAAAAAGGTCTTAAAAGAAGAAAAAGAAGAAATGTCAAAGAAGGTCTAGAAAAAAAGAAATTTCAATTATATGGCGTATAAATATAATTAAAATCACCATAGAATTATGATTATACGATTTGGATTCCAAATTTTAATATTTGAATCCATTCAATATCACTAATAATTAAATACTGATCCGAATTATTTCAACGAAGCAATTTAATCCGAATTATTGCAACGAAGCAATTTAATCCGCATTATTTTAACGAAGCAGTATAATCCGAATTATTGCAACGAAACAGTTTAATCCAATTAGCAGCCACGAAGCGGCTTAATCCAAATTATTGCAGCGAAGCAGTTTAAATACGTGACTACAGTTCCTCGACTGAATTATATAAAAATTCTTGCTCGAACACAATACTAGCTATCGTCCCATAACCGAAATAATTTATTGAAACATTTGTCATTATCTCTATTTACAATTTCGTATACATCATTATCAGCCAGAAACTTATTACCCAGAAATAAATCATCCCCCAAGAAAAGACATTGTGAGTAATATGTTTCATGTATCTAAAAAGTTGAAAGTTGTATACCAAATTATTATAGTTATTCATTTGTTTATGCAAAACGAAGACTTTATTTTTAACCATATAATACAAAAAATCCAACCAGATTAACCGAACTATAGATTGGTACGGTGAATCTGTTTAGATTATCGAGAGTAAAATAAAAACTAATTCAACAAATGAATAACTATAATAATTTGGTATACAAATTTTAACTTTTTAGATACATGAAACGATTACTCACAAGAGAATAAGATAATTGTAAATCGGCCGACCACTCGAACGTGAGTAATGTACTGGAGTGGCCGAGTGAGAAATTGGTTGAATTGCGGAAAATGATGGACGATGTCGACAAGATTGAGAATGGTTACCCACAGATCTATTTCTATATTCTTAAAAGAATCAGAAAATACATCCACTAGCGAGCTCCAAATCGATTATCGAGGAATATACGGCGTTTGAGAGGCCGGGTTTGAATACTTTCTTCAATGAGAATCGTGGATCGGAGGTAAGTATTTTTCTGCTTCTCAGTTCTCCGAGGTGGGGACGGATGGCTGGGGTAGTAGAACATTGCAACGACGCAGGGCAGGTCGTTCTGCCACTCACTAGTGATCCTCGAGTTCTGATTACAATCATCGTTCTCACAACTTGGCCAAAGAATAAACATTGATAGATTTAAAATCTGTCGATTTTTGAAGGGAGGCTACGATAAATATTACACACAGTCTCGTTAACTGCAGACGGTTTTAAGTATCCTAAAAGCTTAGTTTGTAGACCATGATCTGACACACAACAACCATTTTCAGAGCTTGCGAGAAATAGATGGAACAGTGAATTAACATATTGAGTTTTTTCGATCGACACTTATCTGCGAAATCAATAATTTTACTGAAATATTTTGATTTATGGGAATTGGTTTCATTTTTAATGATGATTCCCTCGATGGCATACTAGACAGTCAAGTTAAAGTATTTGGTATACCTGTTATTCATACGTCTGAGAACTTCAGCAGAGTACACGATTCTGACTACGGCACATTTCCATTTGATTCCTTGTTATTAAGTGGAATGTAAAACACTAAAAAGAGGAATTTTTGTTTATCATCATTTTATTAATTTCAAAAACCTTTTATTCAGAATTTCTTTGAGTTTGTTCGACGAAATAAATAAAACAAAATACGGTACCAAAACATTTTCTAACATAAATTTCAAATATCGACATGTTTAATCTACGATAAAATTTTATCGTAACATTTAAAAATATAAATATTCTGAAAATTTAAAACAAAAAGTGATCACTTGAGGTCTAAAAATAATGTACTTCTTTATTATTTGATAGTGCAATAAAAATATTTAACGAAAATTTTAGAGGAGAAATGTAAAAATAAAACTGAAACGGTCCTAGAAAAATCATTTTTTAAGAAAATAAAGTAATAATTAATAAACAATAATTATGATATTAATGTTTTTCAAAAAAATCAACGTTTACTTTTCAAAATAATCCCAGTTTCTTTGAAGGAAAAACCAAGCCTGGTCAACACTAACCCCTTGACCATGAGAAGCATCATACAAAGTGGAAATGACATCTTGGATTTTGTATTTATGAATCATTGTATAAAATAATCTAAATTTTCATTAATTATAAATAAAGTATTTATTTATTAACTTATTTATAAGTTCGCTATCACGGGTTTTTGATAATGCTTTACGCAATCCTCTCTGTAGATCAGTATCTCTAGTTTTTTGTAGTAATTCAAAAAGGTAATTCCATTCTTCTCGACCTCCTTCAGTAACTCCGGCAAATAATGTTAAAAAGTGCAAATTAGAATTAATTCTAAATTAAAATACGTTTTTATGTAAAATTTGTAAATTTCAGATTCTAAAGGTTATCTTTATATAAAATGTAGAAACTTTACTTATAAAAAGTAACTTCAAAAGTTGAAAGTTTCACTCCTAACAATTTTCATAAAGAAAATTTAGATCCCTTAAATCAGAAGTAAAACCTTTGATCACGATTTAATAGTAGATCACAGAATTATAAAAAAGATCGGGTTAAGTAATCGATAAACTAAAATCTACTATTTTTAATTTTTTTTACTCACGTATTAGCCGAAGCCTTTAGAAAATTATTTATTGTTTAAAAATAGATCTAGATGTTTAAGTTAAAGGTTACTCATTGAAATTGGAACTTATGCAAGCCCTGCAATGAGAAATGTGTAAAAAAGAAATCATTTACCTAACAGAATCTGAATACAGTTTTTTGACAAGTTTTTTAATCACACAAGCTCAAGTCTCCGGGATCTAGTTGGAAAGGAAGTTGGACAACGTGAATGAAGTACATAGAGTTAACAAATTCCAAATTCTGAAATCTACTATTTTGTATTTATGACTAATTAATTAGTTATGTATTCAAAGAGACGAAACAGTTCAAAATAATTACTAGAAACGTTTCAGAAAATGAAGAACATTTACAATCAAAGCTGTGAAAATATGTCTAACGTGAAATAAATTGAAAATAAAACTTGTTAATATAATTCAAAAATGTATATTCTATGTATAAGATAGATTTAAAAACTTCTTTTAGTAGTTTTATTTAAAAATGGTTTTCAACAACAATTTTAAAAATCTTGTTTAATTAAGTATTTTTAAATCTTCATATTTATAAAATCTTTATTGAAATATCTTTAAAATGTTTTAAGCGTTACGTTTTTAAAATTCAAAAAGTCAGGAGCTCACCAAAATGCTCACAGAAGTGTTTCAATTTGTATGCAAAAAATCTGTAATCATTATTGAAATGGTTTACTATTTTTTTAGCCACATAGAAAGGTAGTTTAATCAACGGTACTCACTTTTAAGTAGAAAAAGATATTTTAAAGAATAATGTATACTTGCGAAAGAAAGTTTTTTATTTTTCAAATAAATATAATCATCACAAGACTATTTCTTGAATAATGAGATTTTGATAGAAAACATATGATTCTAAATCTTGGAAAGTCATAAAGTACGGAATATTGACCGAAAAAGCTCATGTAAAATCTTAAAAAAAATAAATCGGATAATTAAAAGTTGAAACTTTATAAACAAAATGTAAGTTTGACCAAATTGAGATGGAAACAAAATCACGCTTTTCAAAATGTATATTGAAATACACTTTTTTCCACGCTTCCCTCAAAACACTGAATATTAAAACAAATATTCCCTTAATCATGATATTCAAGTTCAAATAATCGTTTAACCAATCAGGCTTCTTCTGAGTTCTACTGGATCGTTTTATGCAAATGTCCTCATTGACTTGATCGTCAGATTCTTCCTCGTCACTAATCTTAATGGTGCTTTATACATCTTGCTTTTCATTTTTTTCGTCAATCGCCATATCCTACAGTCTATTGTTCTCTTCTTGTCTCTGTCATATGTCGTGAACATGACTCGGTACTCCATCAACATAAACACACTTATCACTAACCACCTTTGTTACGACCCCCGGTGTCCATATCTCGGTGAATCGTATATATTGACGAGGTTTAAGAAAGACCTTATCACCAATTTTCCATTCATTTTTACCATTTTTTCAGCTACATCACGCATTACTGGTAATCAGATGTTATATCTGTATATAGACTCTGCTGGAACTACCTTGTCTTCGCCTATTCCGTGTGATACTACATTGTACCAAAATACTGCTTACCATATTGGAATATCAGTCCTCTTCGTAATTCGCTTAATCGTGCGATGGCATCTATCCACAAGACCATTTGTTGATGGCCTCTGTGTACATTTATAAAAAATATTTACTCCCCATGAGTTACAAAACATTTTGAATTCTGATGACCTAAATGTAGTTTCATTATCCACCCAGATTTCTCGTGGGGGCTCTCTTTCTGAAAATAAAACTTGACATTCTGCAATCACATCCTGAGCCGATTCAGAATTCACGCGCTTCCATATATCAAATCTACTTGTTCCACAGTCTATCATTAACAAGTACGTAATACCATTGTAATTTGTATGGTCTAACGCTAAACGTTCGCAATCACTTTAAATACGTAACGAATCATGAGTTCGGTGACGGATCGATACTGTTGCATTTATTATAATCTTTTATCCCCCCTTTTAACTTCATCAATGTCTGCTGCTATCCCATATATCTCGACCAAATAAATGGTTTTTTCTACACCAATATGGTGTATATTATGATGCTCTCTGATGTTAGATAATTAAGATGTTAGATAGTTGAGATGTTACACTCACAGTCAACGCAACATTTGGCTTTTCCATATCCAGCCAAATTCGTTTTACTCGCGTCATCCGATCTGCAATATTCTGCTCTGAATTTATCCACACACATTTACATCGAAGACCAAATTCTCCAATTATATCTTCAATCATTTTTAAACAACGCTTGACCAACATTTTATTTATTCCACTTACTTTTATTTTTTTATTCCGATCAACAGTGGAGTTTAACCAACCACACATTATTTGAGAATCTGTCATTATGTCAAACTCTTTCACGTCTCATTTCAAGATTACATTTAATCCTTTGATCACCGACTCTAGTTCAGTTACATTTATATGACTCGAATCATCTTCTTTTCTAAGCCAACTCCCGTCTTCTAACGTATTTCCATTACACTCAACAACACATCCTGTTGCTATCTTACTTGCGTTGCACCATACTTTCCATTTAGTTGACGTTGATGTTGATGCATTCCATACGCACTTCACAGAATCGTCTTTATTTTCTCTTTCTAAGAGCTCAATCACCAAAACTTCTGTTATACATGATACTGGTTGATATCAATCGATTCCGTTACACATTCGTTTTAAATAGCTGCACGATACCCTCAACCATCCACATACAGGATAATGTCCAGTTAATTTACCACAGATGGAATAAATTCTTTCCTTGATCATTACTTGATTCTCCCCTATATTAACATTATTCGTTCTTTTCCACATCAATATGTTTTGCTTCAAATACCCTGAAGCTTCAAAAATCTGAAGCCCAAGAACTGTTGTCATGCTAATTTTTTTCTGGTTCTTTACATCTCAGTCCATAATTTTCTAAATGATTTCTCACTTCCGAAACCGAAACTATATTTTCATCTACAATCAAATCGTCCATATATATAATTAGATAACCAATTTTTAAATACATAGTGAGTTTCTAAAATAAAGTCTAGTTTTGGAAACCATTCCCAAACCCAATAGAGTTAACTGATATGGACCATTCATTAATATGAACCAATCATTAATAAACACTCGCTGATATTTTCACAAATCTTTTTCAACATCTATCTGTAAGTACGCATTTTTCATATCAATAATTTTGCAATTTCCAGACATTTTTCTCCACTTGCAGAGTGATTCACTGACTGATATTGTATTCATCGTGTGAGAACGAATAAACTTATTAACCTTCCTGAAATCCAAAACATGTCTCACCTTTCCTTTTGCTTCTTGCTATTCCTGATGGCAAAAACATTTTTTTCTCGATTTTCCCTTAACAATACATCGGCCTTCAGCTACTCGGCCAAGATGAAGACATTGATTAAAACTGGTAAACAGTACGGAAGTGGCTCGATTGCGCAGAAGTCATAGCTGAAGTAGCTAATGAAAATTTGGCTAAAGCAATTCCAATGTTGCTGGAAGATAAGGCATATGATGTTTGGGTTAATTTATCGCGAAAATGCGATATCGATGAAATCGAATCGGAATTGAAAGAAATGTTTCAAAAAATGATGTAGAAGTTTTTGATGAATTGAAGCATAAAAAATGGATCGGCGATGAAAGTGTCCAGAGTTTATTGAGTGATATAAAGCTCTTATGTTAAAGTGTCGCATTACCGACAAAAATACAGTAAGGTTTTTTTATTAGCACTTTTCCATCGAATGTAAAGGAAAAAATACAAACTTTGATCGAATATTCAAAGATAAGTTTAGATTGTATTGCCAGCAAGGCCGAGTAACTTGTAAGTTTGAACAAATTAAGATGGAAACAAAAAATAAAATCACGCTTTTCAAAATGTTTGTTGAAATACACTTTTTTTCCACGCTTCCCACAAAACAATGAATATTCAAACAAATATCCCCTTAATCATTATACAAAATTCATTTAATTTAAAGTAAAATTTTCTTTTTTCAGAATTTTCAAACAAATATTGAAAAATTGGTCTACTAAACCTTTTCTCAAACAAAAGCGGTATCTTCTCGTCCTAAGATGATTGCATTTTACATTAAAATATTTTTTTCTGAAGTTTAAAAAATTACTTTCCTAAATTTATAGCATAGACTAAAATAACAATCCTGAAATTAAAAAAAAATAAAATTTGGATTTTTCGAGAAGCACTACTTTAATCTTTTTTATGTCATGATAGTAAAATAATAAATCATAAACAGTTTACGCTATGTATTTAATTTGTATTGAATTGAAATAAATTAAGTATTAAGTTTATAAATGTGGATGCAAACTAACGGCTGTTTCGTGACTTTGTATTGCTTATATAACTTCAGGGCTTCGGTGAGGGTTTCGTTATGTTGGTACATAATTGCAAATTGCATTATTACTTGCCTGGCCAACCTAAAATGAAGATTTATTTTATTGTACTGGTTTAATTTGATGGACAAATCTTACGTTTCATATGGTGATAAATTTTCAATTGTCCATGACTTCAGACGGTCATTTTTCATTACTGGACCTACTAAATCTCGTCCAAATCTCTGAAAGATATAATTAAATATTATCATAATAAAAATTTTTTTAATTCATACTTCTTTTATTAAATAAGGGTTAGTAAAATATAAAAATACCAAAATTAATATTTTTATTAATATTAATATTAGTGGAGCGGAAACCGTGTCTCCATTTTAAAATTTTTTTGTCGATGTCATCTAAACTCGCGTGCAAACAATGCGTCGAATTATCACTCCGAAATGCTTTGACTTTCTCAGAAATAATGTACGTCATTTTGAACGATTTATACCGAAACCCCTTTTTATAAAATTCATTAGATTTTTCGTGTGATTCAATAAATTTAATTAATTATAATTAATGAATTTATATAATTAATTAATTATATTTGTTTTCTTTTTTTTGCACACATACATATTGGCTATTAGTTCATTTAAATGAACAAAGCATTTTTTTCTCATACACACATAGCAATCATACAGAATTTCTAAATGTAAAATGATTGACTTTAATCGATTGGTGTGATTGCTGTTTAACCAATTTTAAACTGTATTATGTTATTTCGATATATAATTATTTACACGTCAATTGATAATGAACAAAATAAATTCACAATCCACAAAAACACCATCACAAAACCACATGAAAGTGATAGTTTAATTATTTTAATTAATTTTAATTTAATATAGATTTTATTTTATTTTGTTTTTTTAATTATTTAATTAATTAACTTAACTAATTAATTTATTTATTAAACTTATTTATTTTTAAATTGGCAAATGTTCGGACAAACCGATTAATTTCCGCTCCAATAAGTATTAATATTTATTAATATTTAATAATATATTTTTTAGTAATATTATTATTGCGATCATTTTTTTCACAAACAATTATTTAATTTTATTTGAATGATTGTTTGCAATGAAAGGATCATTTTTGGCTATCATTTAAAATTAAAATTTATTTTTAATTAAACTTTTCTATAAATTTCGAAAAATTTTTGTTTGACCTTTCTTTTTTTCATCAACGAGGAGCGTAAGGAAAAAGGAAGCAATATTTAGTTTTTTCAATTGGACATTTTTTTGGTACCGAAACCGTTGGGCCGTGGGTGCACTCAATTGTGCATAAGCATTTATGGCTTGGTTTTGCATATTTTTGAGTGTCTCAGTAGGCAAGGGACTTGGTAGTGCCTACCTCCTCTCCAGATATGGATGGCCGTTTGCTCTAAGGAGCTCATCCGCCCTTTGCTAGGTTTTGTTTTTCATCCTACTAGGTGTCCACACACCCTATTCACACAGGTTGCTCTGAGTGAGGGAGCCGGTTTAGTCGCTAACCATTCGATCATGGGACAAGTATTACAGGTTTACATGGTCAGGTACCATAGTCTGACCTAACCTGTAGCCAATGACCCCACGACTTCCCTATCGGACACCCATATAAGTATTAACGTGGCCGTTTGTTGCTTAACTTCTGAGATCGGACGGGATCCGTCGTTGCGGCCATTGACTTCTCGAAATTTAACATTAGAAGGAAAATAATCTCTTAAGACATTTTTAAACGTGTCACATTACTATAAATGAAACGAAACCTAGATAATGTATTCAGAAAGATGATTTAGGTTTTTAAAAATAAAGGCTTTTCATCCATTTGGTATTTTGGAATAATGAGGCACATAAAATGCTATAAATAGTTCATATTGGAAATTGAGATGTCAAAGTAATTTGTTTTATACATTAAATTATTGTAGATTAGAAAAAAAATTGAAAAGGAATAGTTTAACATTAGGATCGAGTTCCGGAAAATGTGTATTACTGTATTTAAGCATATATATATATATATATATATAT
>MQRK01248385.1:0-12715 GCA_001938485.1 Girardia tigrina
TAGGTTAAATATAATGATTGTGCATATTAATTTGTGGGAACGTTATTATCGTATTATTAAGATTTTTATTATTAGGTTGTTGCAAAAGGATTGCAGGTTTTTAATTTTTTGTATTTATCGCAATGTAATACGACTAAAGCATGTATGATGTTATGAATCATTTGAAAGCTTAATTTATACTCTTTCAGATATATTCGTCTAAAACTTATATTGTTTCTTTTGCTAATAAATTTGATTTTATTTGAAAATGTCAAAACGGGATTTTTGCTACATTTACTTCTACGAGTTCAAGTTAAGGCATATTGCAACTCAAACCGCTCGAAACATCAACGAACTTTGGGGCAAGGGAAGTGACAACAAAAGCACGGTACAGCGCTGGTATCAAAAGTTTCGCTCTGTCAATACCAGCCTAAAAGATAAGCTTCACGGCAGCTGCCTATCGACGATTGACAACGAAAAATTGAAGGAGCTGGTGGAAGCCAATTCACGCACAACTATTCGACCACTCACAGAAGAGCTTAAGGTTAATCTTTAAACCTTCGCTAGGCACTTAAAGCAAATTAAAAAGTCAAAAAAGCTCGATAAATGGGAGCCTCACAAATTTAACGAAGTCAAAAAATTGTCATTTTGAGGTGTCTTCCGCGCTTCCTTTGCTCAACAACTATAACCTGTTTCTTGATCGGATTGTGACGTGTGATGAGAAGTTAATTCTCTTCGACAATCGACAACGTTCGACACAATGGTTGGACCGCGATGAGGCTCCTCACAATTTTATGAATCCGAAACTCCACCAAAAGAAGGTTATGGTGACCGTTTGGGGGTCTGCAACCAGTCTCATCCATCAGAGCTTTCCCAATACAGGTGAAACAATCACCGCAGAAAAGTACTCCAAAACATTTGACAAAATACATCACGAGCTTCGACGTATGTGCCCGAGATTGGTCAATATGAATGGGCCAATTCTCCTCCCGACAACGCGCGGCCACACATCGCAAAAAAAGCTAAACGAATTGGGCAACAAAACTTTGCTTCATCTACCCTACTCATGGACCTCTTGTCCACCGACTACCATTTTTTCAAGCATCTGGACAACTTTTTGAAAAATGCTTCAAAAGCCAAGACAATGCCAAAGACACCTTTAAGGCTTTCATCGAATCCAGAATTCAAGAGTTCTACACTAGGGGCATCAAAAAAATTGTTTCTGGTTGGCAAAAATGTATTGATTCTGATGATTTTTATTTCGATTAATAAAGTTTATTCTGTGTTGCGTTACATTTGTTTAAAGTTTAGGTTCAAAAACCTGAATTGCTTTTGCAACAAACGTATCTTACTATTTTTGACTCATTTATTATTTTATCTAAAGTTCGATGAATTAATTTTTCGATAAATGATTTTGACCAATTACATTTTAATAAAATTATATTTTTAGAGAAAAAGATTCAAAATAAAAGGTTCTTTTTCCACAAAATCTTTCAAAAGAAAACCAGAAAAATGTCAATTTTTGTCAAAGAAAATTTGGATGTAACTTGTTCATCAAAAGCTGACAGAATCTTGAATAAAAAAACTGATCCATAAATTATTAGTAGTTTATTATGGAAATAAAATTATTTTTTGCTCGCTCTTCTTTGATGTAGTTTTCATTGAATTTTCTCTTTCATTCCGTTTGAGATAAGTTCGTTAATTGTCATAGAAATAAATAAGAAAATATCTATGGAAATTAAAATTCTTCATTTTTGATAAAAAAAGAATAAATTTATTTAAACAAACTATTTATAACAACTCAAACATTATTTGATTAATTTTTAGTTTTTTTGTAAATGTTTTTTTGTCTTTTTAATAACTTTGAGTAAACCATTTTTGCGCTCCTGAAGTATTAAAAATCTTAAAAATCTAAATAAATTTATTAACTAAAATTAGTGTATTTCATTTTATTATATTATTATAATAATAATATTTAATTAGTTAAAATAATATAAAATAACTAAGTTAAGATAATATCATAAAATTTAAGGTATGTGTTATTAAAATTTAATTTATTGAAATAAGTCCTAAAATATATTTTTCTCATAAATATATAAATAATGTTTTTTTTTAAAATTCAGCTCACATAATTCATTATAGCAACTTGTTCTTGTTGTATAAAGTTGTGTGAATGTTGCCTTTAAGTATATATATTTTCCAACATCAACATAGAACCATTTCTGAACCCTATTCATAATATTATTCATTTCACAACAGAAGTGGAGGTTAATAACAATTTTCATTCCTAGATAAAATTATATTATATAAATAAAAACATCTATGGACTAACAGTTTGTTCTTTACTGAAATATGCAACGATTAGGTTTAAATCTTTATAATTAGCTTTTATTTACATCCATTTTATAAATTTAAATGAATGTTCAAAATTTTCATTTTTACTGAACCTCGAAATCTATCTTACAATATTTACCATTGTGTGAGTATTTTTTATATAAAACGTTATATATATATCATTATATATTCTGATAATTTTAAAAAATAATGGAAATTGTTTTTAAATTTTTTTTTTAAATTTTTTTTATGTTCAGTAATTTTACTACTACAGCTTAGATTTCCATGCTCACAAACCCATTTACAGAGATGGGAGACTGTCTCTCCAATGTATGTGGCGTTGAACCCATTACATTACTGAACCTATTCTGGATTTTATATATTTTAGATACGATTTTGAATTTCAAATTCAAATGTTCAGGAATAAATCAAAAACTACTTTTAGTTTATGCTTTTATCTTGTGAATAAACTTTAGTGTATTGCATTCAACGTCACATACATAGCAAAAACAGTTCGTCATCTCTGTAAACGAGTTCGTGAGCAGGGACATCTAAGTGGTAGTAGTAATATAGCTGTACATAAAAAAAACATTATAAATCTTTTGTTGAAATAAATAATTTTAAAGTATTACGCAGCAATTTTAAAAATTATTGAAAAAGAGTCTCGTGTGAGGCATTAATAATAAAGGCAGTTCATCCAGCAATTAATGTCCAATCAAGTGACTCATCAACTTTATTGAAAGTGTGTACGTAAAACAGTAATTACATAATTAATTACATAATCATCATTTTAACATATACAAGCTTAATATATATAAAAATTGCCTGATGATGACATATATTCCGTCGAAAAATATCGCTTTAATAAAAAATTTTATTTTAAAATGACGTTATTAAGAATATCAATTTGACTTTTCATATTTTTATTCACACAACAATTTGGATTGTCCTTAAGACAGTCTTTGTCAAAGCTTTCGTACGATTGCATTCTAAACTAAATTGATTAATTAATTAATTCTTATTATTTTTAGTAAACGGAGACATAAATAATTTATTAAAATATTTATTGAAAACTTATTGGATAGAAATTAAAATGATTATTATTATTTTAAAAATATTAATTTGATTTATTTATTAAAAATTGTAAAAATTAATTAACGTATTTAAAATTTTACCATTATTTGAATTTAAAAATAAATTTAAATATTACATATTTTTAGATAATAAGAATTCAAATATTAATCATCCATCTGGGTAGGAGAGACACAATTATAAATCAACTTGCAACAATCAAACACAAAACATCAAACATTCAAAATATTCCTCACAGACGTCTTTTAATTATATATTCTGTATATATTTATATCGAGTAATCTAATCCGAAATATTAAAAAAATAAATCCATGAAATACATGAATATTTAAAAAACAATACACAAAACTTAAAAATTTAATTTCAAGAAGTTGCAAGTTGTATAAGATTTTTCGTATGATTTTCTTGGACTAAAGGAGATTTTTGACTTAAGCTATTATATGTCATTTTCTATCTAGATTGGATCAAAGTCTTGGTTCATGATAATTATTTTACATTTAACAATATATTTATTATTTTATATTTAAGTACCAATATAATGAAAAAATTAGTGAATCAAATAACATTTGTATTGATAAAAATAACTTTCATTTGTTTTTTTAAAAGAAACACTATTGTATGTGTATTATAATTTATTATTTTATTTATATTTTCTAAACAATAAAGGATTGTATAATATTTTTGTTTCCAATGATTGATTTTTTTTACTTTTTTTAACCCTCTTGATATAAATCAAAGAAAACTGAAAAGAAAAATCCTAAAAGCCGCTTTTATAAAACATCAGTGTAATATTTTACAATTTTTACTAAAGTCTATCAAAGAAAATCAAAAAAATGAATGAGGTTTTTTTTGAAACTTGAGTTTCATAAATGAAAAAAATAAATAATTAAACCAATCTTTTCCAAGTCATTGCTATTGTCGTGTGCTATTATTCTCCAGCCGCTCGGGTAATCTCAACCATTGTTGCATTATTTGCACTCAAGTCCCAGTGTCAGAATATGATAGATTGTTTCCCGTCAGAAGATATAGTATAAAACTATTATCATGCTGCTCATTATATATTCACTTTATATAAAATGCTGTTGAGAAATTTAAATAATATGTTTAATATTTTAACTAGTTGTGTAACAAGATTAATTGCCCCATTGATATTATTATAAACTTAAGACACTAAATTAAATTATAAATAAAAATTTAATTTAATTTAAAATATAATTAAAATAACTAATAAGTAGTTAACATATGGTAAAATAAATGGGAAGAAATTCAAAAGAATCCTATATACAGTAGTGGTCAAAAGTATTTATCTCTTTCAATAAAATGTGAAATCAGCATGAATAATCTCATGTTAGAATGTAGTATACACAAATGCAGAGAAGTGCATGTCAGTACTTAATACATTCCTTTGACTTTCAAAACAATCAGAATTATGCACTGATTTTATAGTATCATGCACTATAAAATTGCATTTCGCAGATCAGTAAGGTTTTTTGGACGCTTGAGAGCTACCTTTTTAAAAAACATTCCATAAATTTTCGATAAGATTGAGGTCTGGACTGTTTTTTAGGTTGCATTTTTACGTTGCCTCATACTTAGTTTTAGTTTGGTTTTCAACATACTGGGATACTTCTCTGCATTCATCATTTCTTCATTAGGAATAAAGTGCAAGGATCCCTCTCCCAAAGCTGGAACACCACCCTCTACCATGCAGGACAGAGGATATTTAACACTTGGTATGGTGTACTTCACCTGAAATCTTCACAAAACTAACCTACGAAAAAATCATTTGCTGGTCATAAAAATGGAAAATTTGGATTCATGTGAAAACAATTTTTTTTCTCACTTTGTCACACTCCAGTTCTCATATTTCTTCCAAAATGACTTTCGTGACTTGACTGCAGGCTTTCGAGCAGACAACTTTCATTCTTTTGAATAACTCTGAGGAATCGTCCTCGCACTTAGTCTTAAATAAGAACATTCCTTCAGAATGTCATATGATGTGATCCATGGGTTCACAACTGCTGCTTTCTGATGAGTATTTTCATCCTTTGGAATCGATTTTAAAGGACGGCCAGAACGATATCGATTGGGAACAGAACATGTTTCAGTATATCTCTTAAGAATATAAAACACAGACTTGAAATGAATTCCCAAATGTTCAGCAATAGCTTTATGAGCATGTCCGTCTTCTTTCAAGATAAATAACTGGGTAAGCTTCTCAATTGAAATTGGTGTAAAGCTACTCATTACCTAGAAAATAGAAGACATTTGATCTATTTGACAATGCATTAAATTAGTAAATAAGGACTAACTTTAAGTCTATATAACACCAACACAAATTCACAAATTACAAAAAACTAATCAAGTAGGCTGTTGTTTGAATAAATCAAAATAAAATTCATTTTGGTATGCATTTTTAAATTTAATTTTTCAGAAATATGTCGTCAGAAACAGGAAGTCAAGTGAAAGTGAAGAGAAAACTGAAGCAAGACTCCAGTATGAAGAGAAATATTTAGAATTAGTGGGAAAATTAGAAAATTTAAAAGATCTTGGTATTCGACTGGGAAAAGAAGACAGAGTGGACGAGATCGAAGAAGACCTCAAGGGAATAGAGAAAAAATATGAGAAAATGGAGCAATTAATGCTCATTAAAGGAGAAAATAGTGCATAAGAGCACCGCAGATCGAATAATTCTGAAACTAAGGTTTCACAAGAACGAACCTTATCCGGATTTCGAAAATTGATGATCCCAACGTTCAGTGGTAATGCAAAAGAATACGAAATTTGGAGAGTTGCATTCTGACATTGTATTGAAATTACAAATGCATCTAATGAAGAGAAACTCCTGCAGCTCCAAAACTATTTAAATGGGCCAGCTTTTCGATTAATTGAAAACCTTGGTTATGGAGAAGCGGCCTTCAAATTGACTCTACAACGCCTAGAAACTAGATATGGTGGGAATAAACGTTTATATTTATCTGTTTTAGAAGACATGGAGTGATTCCACCCAATTAGATCGAGGGAGGTCGGAGATTTCGAAAGGTTTGCGGAGTTAGTGAAGAACATGATGGTGAGATTCAAAGAGATGAGGAAGGAGTCCAAACTGCAGAATGGATTTATACTCCAGACTTTAATGAAAAAACTCTCACCAGAAACATTATTGCAACATCAAAGATCAGTACAAGATCAGTCAGTGTCATCCAGTGTCGAGGAGTTGTTAAAGTTGGTTCAAAAGGAAGCGATACTGAGAAGAGGAGTGCAAGAAACCTTGACAGGAATCCAGAAACACTGAAAAGAAGACGAGAAACGCACATATGTGGCACGAGTCGATACAACTCAATCAGGAAGAACAATCAACGAAGGAAAACTTTAGATGAGACAGGACGAGCAAAATCAAGACAAGAGTGGATAAAAAGATGCATATTATGCGAAAAAAACAGATCACATGTTGACAGAATGTAAACAATTCAAAGAGCTGACAGTTGAGAGAAGGTTTCAGTTAGTTGAAAAGAAAGGACTATCTTTCAAATGTCTCAAAAGTTTTCATCAAGCGAAGGCTTGTAGGAGTTTTAGGAAATGCAAACAGTGCGGAAAGAAACACCACCAGTTGATCCATTACGTTGAAAAAGAGGTTACGGAATCGTGGGTAAAAGGAGAGCAGGCATTAGTTATCAGAAAGGTTAGAACAAAAGACGAAAACTACTACGTGGCCTTGAGGACGGCACCGGTGATGCTAGAAGAGAATGAAAGGCGCTTCATTATCAACGCACTTCTGGATGATGCAAGCTCAGGGACTTATATCAGTAAAAATGTCGCAGATGAATTACAGTTACTCGGAAAGAAGGGGGATTTGTATGTAGGAGTAATAGGAAACTTTAAGCAAAATCTGAATATTCAGGAAACAGAAGCCAACTAATGAGTATGGATGGAAGAGTACAGATTTGGGTATGTACATTGATAGTAGAAACTGTGGTAGGGAACATGAAAGCCATTAACTGGAAGAAAAAATCACCACAATGGGATCATTTGAAAGAAATTGCCTTCCCGCGAGTCGAAGCCAAAGGATCTATAGATATGCTCATTGAAGCGAATTATCCGGAAATGCACTCTTCTTTAAAAGAGGTTAGAGAAAAACAAAGAGAGCTGGTGGACTCAATGCGGCGCCATTTCTGGCACAATTAGTTGTCCAAGAGGGGTCAAAGCGTATAGAAGAGTAGTTAGAAGAATATCCAAGAGCGGTTGAAACGGTGACGAGTTCCACCTACATGGACGATAGTTTTGAGTCAGTGCCGACGGATGAGATGGCCATAAATCTAAAGAGTCAATTGTAGAAAGTCTGGTCTAGTTTCGGGAATGACCACAGGAAAGTGGTTAATTAATAGTAAAAAACTAATTGAAGAGATACCGAAGAATCAAAGATCCAAACGGTTGGATCTAGAAGATAAAGAGAAGCTGACAGTCAAAACTTTAGGGGTTTGTTGGAACCCAGCAGACGATCGATTTGCAATCACTTTGACGGTTGACGAAGGAATAAAAATCACGAGGAGAAACTTCCTGAGTATTTTGACCAGAGTTTTTTATCCATTAGGTTTGATCTGCCCGTTTGTAATTAGAGCCAAGATATTGACTCAAGAAATGTGCATCGAAGGTTCAGAATGGGACGAAGAAGTATCACAAAGACTCCAGTTGGAAGTCCGTCAATGGTTAAGTGAATGTCAGAAGTTGGAGACCATTCGGATCTCAAGATGCTTAATTAAAGGATCTAGTGATGAATGCCAATTGCACTGCTTTGTAGATGCTTCGAAAAAGGTCTCCGGAGCTGTGATTTATCTGAGAGAGAGAATCGAAAATAACATTCGAGTGACATTAGTAATAGCGAAATCTAAAGTAACACCGATTAAGGTGGTAAGTATGCCAAGGTTAGAGTTAATGGCTGCCCTGACCGGAGCACTGTTGACAAAAAAGGTAATGAATACTTTACGGATAAATAAAGAGAGAGTTTACTATAGGGCCGATAGTCAAGACGTGTTATTCTGGATAAATGATCAGTCTAAGAGATTAAAATCGTTCGTCGCAAATAGAGTGAGTAAAACTCAAGAGTTAATAGCGATAAACCAATGGAGATATATTCCTTCAAAAGTTAACACAGCAGATTTGCTAACCTGAGGAATAAAAATGGATGAGAGTAACAGCTGGGAACGATGGTCTGCGGGTTCCCCAGTACTACTAGCTCCGGAAAAATCATGGCAGGTATGGAAGTGAAATGAAAGAGCAAATCGGACACTGATGGCTGTAGGAAGGGAGATGGTACGATTAGAAGTTGGTGAGAATCGAGATCGTTAAGAACCAGAAAATTTTTCATCGTGATCCCGATTAATAAAGGTAAGAGCTTGGATCCTGAGATTCGTGAGCAATTGTCGAAAGGAAGAGTTCTAAAGAAGGAGAAACCATCTAACAGAGGAAGAGATTAAAGAAAGCGAATTCAGGATCTTCAGAGAAGATCAAAGGAAATATTTAGTAGAAATCAATATGCTTATCCAAGGAAAGTCAGTGTCTGAAAAAGGCCCATTGATTGAAATGAACCCAACAAACGATGACGTGGTCATAATCAGAGTCGATACCCGGATAGTAAATGCTCATTATTTAGATTGGAAAACACGCTATCCGATAATACTTCACAAAGATAGTTGGGTGACGTGGCTGATATTTAGAGATAGTCATGAGCGAGATAATCACTTTGGAGGGATGGAACAGTGCTTATCAGTCATCAATCAAAGATTTTGGGTGAAGGGAGCAGAAGTACCATACGGAGATATCTAAAAGAATGCTCGAATTGTAGGAGAAAAATGGCAAAAGGAAATAATCAAATCATGGCACATTTGCCTAGTTTTAGAGATATTCAACCGAGTCGACCATTTATGAACGTGGCGGTTGACTACGCTGGTCCCTGGAGATAAAAGTGGGGAGAGGAAATAAAAGAAAAAATGGTACATATGTGTATTAAGTTTCCTGCAAACAAGAGTGGTGCATCTAGAAGTAGCGAGCAACTTAGAAACAGATGCGTTTCTACGAGTATTCACTCGAATGATCAATAGAATGGGAAAAACGAGGTTGATCATTTCCGATAATGAAACGAGTCGGTGCGTTAAGAGGCATGAAAGACGTGGTAGAGGGAAATACAGTGTTGATGTTTCGAAAGACAACACTGGAATAACCTGGATTTTTAATTCACCTGGGACACCACATTTGAATGGTGTTTGTGAAATTATGGTTAAGTTGACGAAGAACGTGCTGTATGACATTTTGAAGAGTGCAGAAATTACAGAAGCAGAACTTAACACAGCGGTGGTGCAAGCAGAGGGAATATTAAACTCAAGGTCTATTTGTCAAAATAGTAGCGACCCAAAGGACGAGAGTGCGCTGACATCAGATTCCTTTCTGCAAGTCGGAGACGAGCACATGGAGTTAAGTTTGGAAACGAAAGATGCTCCCAGCCTGCGAAGGAGTGGCAGAGGGCCTGGTATGGATACTGGACAAACGAGATGCCTTGGGAAAATGGAAACTCGGACGTGTCTTTGAAAACTTTTGAATGATCGGATGGGAAGGTCAGAGTCGTTGAAGTCATGATAGATGGAAAAAGGTGATGAAGAGCATCACAGAGATTGCACCGTTGGAGCTTCAAGAGATCGTTGATCCTCCTGGGTCGAATCAAGGGGGGGAGGATGTTTCGGAATGAATTAAAATTTTCATTCAAATTAAAAAATTTAAAATTATTTATCAAAAAAGGTTTAGGAAATAAATACATTCTATATAATTATATATATATATATATATATATATATATATATATATATATATATATTAGAAATAGTTTTTTTTTCTTGAATTCGTTTGTTTAAACGAATTATTTTATAGGGAAATTTGGTCACTAATAAAATTTATTGAATCTTTGATTTTCTTTTCGTTATTGAGAAATAAGAAAATAAAAATTAAATGAAAACAAAATCTCATCCTCCGACATCGAATACGAGGATTATAGAGAAGAGATTAGTCAATTATCAGTGTACGCGAAGTACTGCTTCTTCTTAGGAATCGACAAAGTCGACTAGAACGACATTAAAAGCGAAATTATTGAAGAAAATTCAAGAATATTTAATATTTCCGTCAATTTCCGAGACAAAAATCGAAGGAGAAAGACATACAGCCCTCTTTAGGGCCAAAATTTGTGATTTTACAATAAAATTAATTTTATTATAAATATAAATATCATTTAATTAATATTAAAATATCATTTTGAGTTTTTCAAGCCCCTATTCAAATTGTGCAAATTTTGCAAAAAACTCTATATAAATATCCGTCTACATCGGCGCGGTGTAAAAGGCCTTGCAGTCAACATTGATCGTTTGGCTTTTTTAGTGTTACGTATGATACATAAATATTTCTTTAAAATAATATATAAATTATTATAATTAGTGAATTTTTATTAAAAAAATAGTGTTATAAAATCACTTGATTTTCGTCTTACTTTGTATTAAATGCCATTTTTTTCTGCTTTGTAAAAAGCATAATATAAATTATTCCAAACAATTTATTGTAGTGTGTTATTAATTATTCATTTAAATAATATATAATAAATAATAATTTTTTATGAAAATATATTTTAAACCTCTTAAAATACGTAACATAGGAACTTCGTGACACTGATAGTGTGGAAATGTTTAGTCACCTTAGTAAACATTATATATTTATTGTTATTGATATGTCTTATAAACCTGGTTTTACGTTATCTTTATTTCTAATAATTACTTTTACGTTTTCCTCTTACTGCAGATCTCATATTGTTAAGATTATTTCCAACGTAAAAATGTTGATGTTGTATTAACAAGGTACTAAGAAATGTCTCCTATTATATATTGGATATCATTTAATTGTTTAGATAAAAGACTGTTCATAAAGTTGATGGGACAGGAAAAATGATTGATAAAATAGGAAGAGACTGGACAAGTTATTAAACAAAATAAACGATGCTTGGTTGTTAATGCCACTCACATTATTGAAATATGCTATTAAATATCATAAGAATTTTTATTTATGTTTTAAACATTATTCTAATCGGTAAATTATTAAACAAGTAATATATAAATAATGTAATATTTATTTTTATTATATAAAGGCACAAAAAATAAGACATAATATTTTGTAATACTTTTTTTTAATTTTAAAACTGTTTCATTTAAATAACCTAATAACTTAAACATATGAAATATTTTCCGACAAACATTATAATATTTTTTTTATTTCTTAGATGTGAATTTATTTTATAAGAACTGGTGAGTGAAGATAAAGTTCATCATTCACAAGATGTTTCAACTGCATCAGATCTACATTGGTCTAGTGACAAATAAAAAAAGCATTAGTCTCCATCTACACCTTAGTCTGATCTGGGAAAGTAGAATGAAAAACGGTGAAATGGCTATCACTCGGTGTAATACAGATGAAAAATTATTGCTCAAAAAATTATTGATAAAAAAAATAAGTCAAAGTGTGTCCAAACTTTAAAGAGACTCATAGAGAAATCCTAGATACACAAAGGGATGGAACAGAACAGCGCCAGAAGATTAGCGAGGAATCTCCTCTCCTCTAGAAGTTCCCATGGTGCTGTATATGTGGGTAATTTTAATTATAGTGAGTGGCACTTGTACCACAGAACAATGACGTATACAGTGTCCATCAACTCCTGTCATGGGATTGTAAAGAATCTGGGGCAGTCGTCATTGCCAACACAATAAATACACTCTGCACATGTATTGACTGAATGTCATTATATTAGGTTGGTCGAAAAATAATGGCAGTTTTTGAGCTTTATACTTTGTTTATCTACTTTGATATGTATATAAGTTTAAATGCATTAGTGATAGATATTATTTGGAATCTTATGCCTAGCTGTATATTCCTTTAGCCATTATTAACAAATTGCTGTTATTTTTTAGAATATTAACGGTGCTAAATTAATAATGGAAAAAATTAAAATTCGAGCAATTTTCTTGTACGAATTTAAACTGGGTCGTAAAGCAGCAGAAACGGCTCACAATATCAATAAAGCGTTTGGCATGGGAACAGCTTCTGAGCGTACAGTGCAACGATGGTTCCGAAAATTTCCTGATGGAGATGAAAACCTTGAAGATGAAGAAAGTAGTGATCGTCCAATTGCTGTGAACAACAACAATTTGAGGACAATGGTGGAAACAGATCCCCGTACAACAATCAGAGAACTTGCAGATGGGTTGATAGTCATTCAACAGTCCTGGAT
>MQRK01248386.1:8382-20104 GCA_001938485.1 Girardia tigrina
TTGATATTGCGAGCCGTTTCTGCTGCTTTACGACCCAGTTTAAATTCGTACAAGAAAATTGCTCGAATTTTAATTTTTTCCATTATTAATTTATCACCGTAAATATTCTAAAAAATAACGGCAACCAACCTAAGACTGATATGTGAGAAAATCAGAGACCGCAAAAGAATAATCTGTCATAACTTTATAGATTTCAAAAAAGCACAAAATGAATAAACACAACAGGAAAACATATCACGAATATTATTAAGAGCCTCTACGAAGATGCAAAGACAAAAGTGTTGACAAGTGAGCAATTTAGCGACTGGTTTCAATCATCAGTAGGAGTAAGATAAGGTTGCATTCTTTCACCAACACTGTTAAACATTTTTCTTGAGAGAATTGTTATGGAATCAATAGAAGATCTAGACGATGTTGGAATAAGCTGCGGAGGAACCTACGATTTGCTGATGACATAGACCTAATCGGCAAAGATGAGGCAGAGATTCAGGAACTCACGAACAGATTACATAAAGCGTCAAACAAATTTGGAATGGAAATCAACAGACAAAAAATCAAAGTAATGGTTTCAGGAAACCATAACAACGAGTTTAAACTGAAGATTTTCGTTGGAGAGGAGAAGCTGGAACGAGTTCAGAGTTGCAAATATTTAGGCTCTACTATCACAGAGAATGGGGGAAGTGAAGAAGAAATCAGAAGCCGGATTGGTATATCAACAAGCGCAATGATTAAATTTAGCACAGTTTTCAACCTCAAAGAAATCCATCTCAAGAGCAGATTAAAGATCTCTAAGGCTATTGTCTGGGCATCACTACTCGAGAGTTGGACAATAAATCAGAAGAGTATGGATAGACTTAAAGCGTTTGAAATGAAGTGCTACAGGAGAATGCTGAAGATCACGTGGAAAGAAAAGAAGACAAATGACTTTGTCTGGAGGAGAGTGACAGAAATACTAGGTAAAAGACCGGAATCAATAGAAGAGATCATCAAGAGAAGGAAGCTGAAATTCTACAGCCATCAGATAAGAAAACAAGCACTGGCAAAGGTTATGATTGAGGGAAGAGTGGAAGGAGGAAGACCAAAGAGACAATGGACAGATGATTCAAAAGAATGAAGTGGATTGAGTATGGAATGTCTGAGTAAAGAGGCTACAGACAGAGAGATGTGGCGAAGGCTTGTTTATAATTGGGTGCACCCACGGCCCAACGGCTAAGGTCAAAAAGAAGATAATAGATTTAAAATAATCAAAAATAAAATCATTTTTGTTCGATTACAATTATTACTAAAATAATAAATAAATAATCGCACAATAATTAAATTAATTCTAATCAAAAATAAATTCCTTTTTTCTTCGATATTATTATTACTAATTAATTGTAATAAATAATTAAAAATAGATCTAATGAAAATAAATAAATAAATACAAATTTAAATAAATATAATGATTTTATTATTATTATTAATTTTAATTATTTATCTGAATTCGTTGTATCTTGGGAGAATATTTTTTTATTATTTTTTTATTTCATTTGATTATTATAATTAAAATAAAAAATGAATTTATTTTCAAATATTTGTCGAAAATAATTTTATTTTTCTGCGATTATTTATTTACTTATTATTTTAGTAATAATAAAATGAAAAAAAACGAATTTTTTTCTTTTATTTAATAATAAATCTATTTTTAATTATTTATTAGAATTAATTAAATTGTAATTAATTTAATTTTGGGAGAATAATTTTCTAATTAATTTTTATTTATTTTAATTAATTTAGTAATAATAATTTCAAAGAAAAATTGAATTTATTTTTTAATATTTAGAATTAATGAATGTTTTTTTTAAATTAAATCAATTTTAATTATTCAGAAGAAATAAATTAATTTTAGGGGAATAATTTTCCAAATTAGTTTTTGTTAAATTCGTTTATGATTATTTTTAAAGTACCATAACCAAAAATAGATTTAATATATGAATCAAAGATACAAATTCATTTTTTAATTTATTTTTACTGAAAGAATAAATAAAGAATTGCACAAGGAATTAATTAATTATTATAAATTATTAATAATAGATTTTAAATAATCAAAAATAAAATCATTGTTGTTCGATTACAATTATTACTAAAATAATAAATAAATAATCACAATAATTAAATTAATTGTAATAAATAATTAAAAATAGATCTAATGACAATAAATAAATACAAATTTAAATAAATATAATGATTTTATTATTATTATTAATTTTAATTATTTATCTGAATTCATTGTATCTTGGGACAATAATTTTCTAATTATTTTTTATTTCATTTGTTTATTATAATTAAAATAAAAAAATGAATTTATTTTCAAATATTTGTCGAAAATAATTTTATTTTTCTGCGATTATTTATTTACTTATTATTTTAGTAATAATAAAATGAAAAAAAACGAATTTGTTTTTTTTATTTAATAATAAATCAATTTTTAATTATTTATTAGAATTAATTAAATTGTAATTAATTTAATTTTAACGGAATACTTTTCTAATTAATTTTTATTTAATTTAATTAATCTAGTAATAATAATTTCAAAGAAAAATTGAATTTATTTTTAATTTTTAGAATTAATTTAATTTTTTTACTTTAGTAAAAAAATGAATTTGTTTGTTTAAATTAAATCAATTTTAATTATTCAGAAGAAATAAATTAATTTTAGGGGAATAATTTTCCAAATTAGTTTTTGTTAAATTCGTTTATGATTATTTTTAAAGTACCATAATCAAAAATAGATTTAATATATGAATCAAAGATACAAATTCATTTTTTAATTTATTTTTACTGAAAGAATAAATAAAGAATTGCACAAGGAATTAATTAATTATTATAAATTATTAATAATAGATTTAAAATAATCAAAAATAAAATCATTTTTGTTTGATAACAATTATTACTAAAATAATAAATAAATAATCACAATAATTAAATTAATTCTAATAAATAATTAAAAATAAAATCTTTTTCTTTAATATTATTATTACTAATTAAATTCAAAAAATTGTTTAATTTCAATTTAATTAATTGTAATAAATATTTAAAAATAGATCTAATGAAATAAATAAATAAATACAAATTTAAATAATATATAAAATATATTATTTACTTTTTTTACTATTAAAATTATTCTTGATTTTATTATTATTATTAATTTTAATTATTTATCTGAATTCATTGTATTTTGGGAGAATAATTTTTTTATTATTTATTTATTTATTATAATTAAAATAAAAAATAAATTTATGTAAAATTTACATAATTAAAATTAATTTAATTTTTGTGCAATAATTTTCTAATTATTTTTTAAATTTATATTGTTTTGTAAAAATATAATTCAAAGAAAAAATGAATTTATTTTCAAATATTTATTGAAAATAATTTTATTTTTCTGTGATTATTTATTTACTTATTATTTTAGTAATAATAAAATGAAAAAAAACGAATTTGTTTCTTTTATTTAATATTAAATCTATTTTTAATTATTTAACAGAATTAATTAAATTTTAATTTATTTAATTTTGGGGGAATAATTTTCTAATTATTTAATTTAGTAAATTATTATTTTAATTATTTTAAAAATGAATTCCTTTCTTTTATTTATGTTAGATCAATTTTTAATTATTTATTAGAATTAATTAAATTGTAATTAATTTAATTTTGGGAGAATAATTTTCTAATTAATTTTTTATTTAATTTAATTAATCTAGTAAAAATAATTTCACAGAAAAATTAAATTTATTTTTAATTTTTAGAATTAATTTAATTTTTTTTTACTTTAGTAAAAAAAATGAATTTGTTTGTTTAAATTAAATCAATTTTAATTATTCAGAAGAAATAAATTAGGGGAATAATTTTCCAAATTACTTTTTGTTAAATTCGTTTATGATTATTTTTAAAGTACCATAATCAAAAATAGATTTAATATATGAATAAAAGATACAAATTCATTTTTTTAATTTATTTTTACTAAAAGAATAAATAAAGAATTGCACAAGGAATTAATTAATTATTATAAATTATTAATAATAGATTTAAAATAATCAAATATAAAATCATTTTTGTTTGATTACAATTATTACTAAAAAATAAATAAATAATCGCACAATAATTAAATTAATTTTAATAAATAATTAAAAATAAAATCTTTTTCTTTGATATTATTATTACTAATTAAATTTAACAAAATTGTTTAATTTCAATTTAATTAATTGTAATAAATAATTAAAAATAGATCTAATGAAAATAAATAAATAAAAATTTAAATAAATATAAAATAATTAATTTAATTTTATTACTATTAAAATTATTCTTGATTTGATTTTTGTTTGATTACAATTATTACTAAAAAATAAATAAATAATCGCACAATAATTAAATTAATTCTAATAAATAAATAAAAATAGATCTAATGAAAATAAATAAATACAAATTTAAATAAATATAATGATTTTATTATTATTATTAATTTTAATTATTTATCTGAATTCATTGTATCTTGGGACAATAATTTTTTTATTTCATTTGTTTATTATAATTAAAATAAAAAATAAATTTATGTAAAATTTACATAATTAAAATTAATTTAATTTTTGTAAAATAATTTTCTAATTATTTTTTTAAATTTATTTTGTTTTGTAAAAATATAATTCAAAGAAAAAATGAATTTATTTTCAAGTATTTATTGAAAATAATTAAAATTTTCTGCAATTATTTATTTACTTATTATTTTAGTAATAATAACGAATTTGCTTCTTTTATTCAATATTAAATCTATTTTTAATTATTTAATAGAATTAATTAAATTTTAATTTTTTTTAATTTTGGGGGAATAATTTTCTAATTATTTATTTTAGTAATAATAAAATTTTTAAAAAATGAATTCATTTATTTTATTTATGTTAGATCAATTTTGAATTATTTATGAATGAATTATTAATTTATTTTTTGTGGAATAATTTTCTAATTATTCTTTCTAATTTAATTTGTTTATTAATAATATAATTCATATAAAAAATGAATTTATTTTTAATTTTTAGAATTAATTTAATTTTTGTGCGATTATTTATTTATTATTTTAGGAAAAATAAAATTTTAAAAAATGAATTTATTTCTTTTATTTTTTATTAGATCAATTTATAATTATTTATTAGAATTAATTAAATTTAATTTAATTTTTGTATTATTATTTATTTATTATTTTCCTGAATAAATATCAGATTAGAAAATGAAGAAAATAAATTCGTTTTTTTATTTATTAATTTTATTTTTTTAATTATTTAATATAATTAATTTACTTTTTGTGCGATTATTAATTAATTAATTAATTAATTAAATATTTAATTTAATTTTTATTTATATATTAAATCATTTTTGTGTATTTAGAAGAATTAAACTAATTTTTGTGGAATAATTTTTCATTTATTTTTATGTTTAATTCGTTTGTTATTTTTTAAAGTACCATAATTAATATAATATAGCTAATATTGCAAGCAAAATTCCCTTAATCGATTCAGACAGTGCGGAAATCCGATAATTTGTACACAAACCGACATTACCTCGCACAACCAGAGTGATCTGCACGGAAAACAAGTGCGTGCGCCCGTACCCCTTGCACACAACGACTCCTGCATCCCCATAATCGACTCTATCGATCACCAGCGAGCCATTCGGACCGCCCCGGTACCGCTGCGTCTTGTCGCTCGAGGCACTTATGCCCACTGGCACCGGGATCAGCGTCCCGTCCCTCAAACTCCAAATGATCGTCACAATCGGCTCATCACTCGTCAATATCGGACAATTAATCGTGTGACTCTTTGCCAAAACGACGATTTCAGTTTTATTATCCATTAAAACTATCGAATTTCATTTGATTTTTTTAGTTCATTTCAACTAAAAATCCTCAATTTTTACTCGTATTATTGTTGGTGTTGTAGTCGACGACAGTGCTGTTACAATCGACAACAATCGGACAATTAATCCACACGAGAATAAACACAATAGAAAACATCTGAAAATTGGATTTCATAACTGTCGAGATTAACTTGGATATTTTATAAATTATTTTCCCTATTAAAAACTACACAAATTCAATCCGATTACACACAGAAATACATAACCGAAAAAAAGCCTATTAAAATTTAAATTGTATTATAAATAAATAATTATATGCAAAATTAAAACAATCGAATTAATATATGAAAATTAATATTGATAAATTATTTTTTGTGCAATAAATACCAAAATAATACTAAATTCTATTTAATAAATTACAGGATTCTTCAAATTAATATTTACAGTATTTAATTTCTTTTAAGAAAATTGCAAATTAATATTAACAAAATTGTAAAGTAAAATTAACAAAAAGTTGAAAAATATAATAGATAAAGTAATGAAAAAATTAAAGCGAAATTTCATTATAATGACGATTCACTAAGCTAAATTAATTCTTCTTTTGTTGAAATTGAATTTTTCTTTAGTGATAGCTGAAAACATTTTTATTAAATTCTAGTTTTAATTAAGAAAAATTATCAATGCTGATATTGTGATACTGACAATGATATTGTTGTTTCAATAGTTAACTCAACGCACATTGTCTTATGATTTTGGTGGAAATCCGAAATATATTGTTATCGAGTTAGTGTCTATCATTTATCACAAGCTATCACGGCAGACTATGATGATGAAATCGAGGTATGTTATCAGTCGGTATGACTATACCTGTGATTTCTCGGAGTGAATTTCCAAATTCGAATTAGTGGCCCATATGCGATTATGAGAACCATGTGGCAAATCAGTCTCCAAATAAATGTGGGAAGCCATCAAAAAACGAGTAATGGAGAGGCAAGTATGCACTACTGTCTTTCCACATCAATATGCGCAGTTGCCCGGGTTTGATGTTTGACTGAATGATTGAATAATGCTGATGTGTTGGATTCTTGCAGTAGTAGGTCAATTGTAGTTCGGAAACAGGTGAACTCTTGTAAACTTTGATTCATATTGTAATATTGAACGGGGTGAGTTTTCAAGGTGCAGAAATGTGTGATTTAAGTATAAATGTCCGAGGAAATGAGATAGTGTTGCATTGTGTGGTTGTGGTCAAGTTACAAAGGTGCAGCAGCTTATTGGTCTTTATGGTATCTGAAAGTTACACGGCGTTCTCATTACAACAAATGGAGCTGTAATTTTCGGAATTGAGATGGAGCTGTCAAGAATGGCGGATGTATTTAACCTTGGCGTTTATTGGTGTGGTGGAGATAAAAAGAGCATTGTGAGGGGTAACAATGTGGATCGTGAAGTGAAAGTTAGTTTGGCGAAACAGAAACAGCAGATCGTAGATAAAGATTTTGACGAGTGGTTTGATGGTAAAAAGTTGATCGACAGATATTGATTAATTGAACAAGTGGAGAGATTGTGTTGAGGAACAGTGTATCATCATATTAGATTGACAGGAAATTCAAGGCTTGTTTAACACCAAGATCAAGAGATGGATTCAGGAGTGTTAATTACAAGAGTCTAATGCGCATGAAGGATATATCATTCTCTAGATGGCTTTTCTTCAACGCAACAAAGGCAAGGTCAAGCCAGTGTTGGATTTGAGGGAAATGAATGACTTTGAGTCCAGTTCTTCGGCAGAAAGTTATATTTGTGCAGAAAAGCTCAGAAGATTGCACAGAATGGGATAAAACCTTTGTATTATAGATTTGAAGACTGGATATATGCAATTGCATTTATCGCAAGACCTGTGGAAGTTCAAAGTAGTTCGGTTTAGAGAAAATTCGTATGGGCCGACCCATCTCGGATTTTTGTTTGAAAGTGCCGCCAAAAATTATGTCGGCGCTAATCATGTTCGTTTTGTTGAGTCATCCTGTTGTCAGAGACGCCACAGATTCATATGTGAAAAAGTTTGAAGATGGCACGAGAAAAATCATTTGATCGCTTTGAAGGTCGTGGTCGTCCAAAAACCGAGAAAAGACTGCAATTAGTTGAGGAAGTGAAGGCTGAATTATTGGCTGACACTGGAATGTCTATTAGAGATTTATCTACGAAATTTGATGCTCCAAGACAGATGATTATGGACATCATCCACAACGACCTTGGATTTCGCAGTGTTCACTGGACTCAAAGTCATTCAACAACCTGACTGATGCGCACAAAGAACGCTGAGTGAATTCCCGTCAGAAAATTGTGGATGCAATGGACAAAAGAAACATGCAGAAAAACCTTGTCTTTATTGATGAGAAGCAATTTTATGCGCGTGGAATTGGGAATGGAGCTCTCAGGAAAGCTAGGATTCCCCCGGACGGTGATGTTCCTGAAATCGTGCGGCGAATGCCCATGGCGAAGAAGTGGATGGTTCTTTGCGCTGCCAACTTCAATAGTCTTCATTTTCTTCTTCGTAATGCCTAACAATACCACGGTGACGTCACCGGTGTACATAGCATTCCTACAAGACGTTTTCAATTCATTTAACACTCACTAACTGCGACAGACAAGAAAAGCCGTCCAATGGAAAAATGCGACGCTGATTCATGACAATGCGCCAGTCCATGTATCCAGGGAAACTACACCTTCCTGGAGAGGAAACGTTGCCATCGTCTTGAACAACACCCATACTCTCCTGACACTAACATTTGGGACCGCCTCATATTCCCTCTCCTTGAAATGCGTCGCACAAATATCGTCTTCGTTGATTATCATTCCTTGGAGACCTTCCTGAAAGTTTCCAAGGAGAGTATGAGTAATGAGATCATGAGACATGAGTTTGATAAACTGAAACACCACTGCCGGCTGATAATTCAGTATCATGATAATTTTGTGTAATTATATTTTTGAATGTCATTGGTGCAAAGTTATTTCTTTATTATCTGGATTTGTAAAAGCGACATTTTTCAAAGGACAATCTGTAGATGAAACAAGTGCTGGAATGTTGATGAATTTTCAGAAGCGTTTGAATGAATGTGATCCAGTGGGCGGAGTGTGGAGTATTCCGAAATTAAAAACGGGTCATGTATGGAGTGATGCGAGTATTCTCGCGATCAGTGTACATTCGGAGTTGAATCACATCATTATAGAAGATAATTGCCGGTTACGGAAGAAAAATGATGTCTCTCACATTAGTCATTCAGAAATAGAAGCGGTGTTGAAGGGAGTCAATATGTCCCGCGCGTGGAATGTAACTGATGTGGAAATAATGTGCGATTCCGCAACAGTTTGTTCCTGGATACGTTCGATCATTTCGAGAGACATGCGGGTAAAAGTGCATGGATTGACTGAGATGTTGGTTAGGAGGTGAGTATTCTTTTGTGCAACTGATAACAGAATAAAACACGACTTTGTCGTTTTCCTGAGTGAAATCTATTGAAAACAAATCCGATGTTTTGACCAGAGTCCCTTCGAGTTGGTTCAAGCAGGTGCACTGTTTGATTTCAGTTAGTGATGGTAGCATGCTCTCTGTCGAAGATGTGGAAGCCCTTTATTCGATGCATCATTTCAGTGGGAATAGAACAAGTTTCTCAGTCAAAAAGATCTACGGGACTGTGAATAAGAGTGAAATCGCCAAGGTAGTAGCAAACTGTAACCGTTGGGTGTCTATCGATCCATGTTATGTGAGGTGGACACCTGGCATGTGACATCACGCATTTCAATTTTTTATAAGATTTTTTTTTAAGATTTTCTTTACTCTTTAAAGATTTAAAGTTTTTATTGTTAAATTATTATTTTACTGTCTGAAGTTATATAGAAATTTTATACAAATCATGCAATTGGTTCATATTTTATGCTCATTTATTTAAAAAGGTGATTAAAAAATAAGGTGTCCAGTGACTTTTAGGCTAGGGTAGTATATTCTTGCCAAGCCTGCAAAATATGGAGTGAAAATATATTGGTGCTGTGATGACACACATGTTTTTGCTTTGGAATTTTATTTATATGATAGAAAAAATGAAAATGAAAGAGCAATGTGACTGATAGAACGAATTGATTTGAATATTATGAAACAAATAGAAATGTTTTTACTTTATTTTACATCAGTACCATTTCAGGAGAAATTATTATTAAATGACCGCACAATTACTGTAAGCATTGGAGCAAATTGTGGGGAAGCTGTTTTGATATTGTATAAATCTCGTGATTTGGACATTTATGAAATTCCTGGCTTATGGAATCTGAATAGTCAAGATCGTCTTATATCTTATGTATCACCGAAAACTCAAAATGCCCTGCTCCTGAGTTTAATGCACATAATCAACAAAGTAAAAAATCACGAGGATTGAAAGCCACAATCAACAATTAATTACAATGCTGGTAAAAGTGGAGTCGATTTTCAATAGTCATGGTTTTTCTTCAAATTTAACATCTCCTTCCTCATTTGCATCCCAATTTCACATGCTAGTTTTTATTTAAATTTATCCTAAATACCCCATATATAGTCTTCTGATTCTTTAAATGTCTATTCTTTTTCATGATACTCTTATTTGTCTTTGCATATATATATTCCAGTAGTCACTTCGGGATTTTCGGTTTTATGAAAGACTCTTGCTTCTCTTTTATTGTTAGGCACATCCAGTTCACCTTTTTTTCTAACACTTGCAATCCACTATTGATTTATTTTTCTAATATTTAATTTTGGCTACGAATACATATTTTACTTTGTTATATGCTACGAAATTTACCACTTGCAAATTGGCACCTGTTTTCATCAAAAGATAATGCTTCGTATTGTACACTTTCCTGAACCGATACTTGTTGATTTTTTTTTCATTTTACTAATTTGCTTAATCCATCTTTTTCATCGTCTATTTATCCGAATCTTGTTTGCTAGTGTTCTGATCCGATTTGTATTGTATTCTTCCATTTTGTGTCTGTTTGATTTGCATTTGATGAATTTGCGATTCTGGAATCGACATTTGATATTCTCACCATTTTCTTATCCAAGACATTTACGAGGCTTTATTTCCTTTATTTTAACTGATTTTTCCATTTTATTTTCATTCACCACATTGGTTTTTGTACTTTTTTGATTCTCTTACACCTTTTTTAACTGTTTCCTTAATATTTACTAGTTACTTCTTTTCACTCGTTTTTACCTTTTCTCAATACAACAAGTTTGCCTAATCAATGTGTTAAAAAATAATATCATCATTATAAAATACTTATTAACGTCTATTGTCATTCAAATCTTTCTTAATTTATTGATGTTTATTTAATCACTTATTAGATTCACTACATGTTTCGTTGTAAATAGAATGTCTTCAGATGTTTAGTACCTTGAGATAACAAATAAAAACCCAATAACATTTTATTTAAATACTATTTGATTTTTTGGTTAGGTTTGTTTTCTATAAGAAAGTCTCATTGAACCATGTTCCAAAACAGAAACCTTTTTACCTTTCTATCCCTTCCATTTTATTCTATATTATAATGAAATATTGAAGGAAGTTTTGATTCATTATCAAATTAATTGATATACCGTTTAATTCTTCAGGAATTTAATTACTGAAATTATTTTTAAAAATAGAATGTCATTTTTAATGTTAAAATTAAACTTTTATGTATATTTGTTATATATTTTATCTTATAAAAGCCCAAGTCACTCACTGCCTGCCTCACTAACGCTGTAAGGTAAATTTTTGAAATGATTTTATAATCAATAAAGAAATGATTGTATATTAATAAATAAATATTAGAC
>MQRK01248386.1:35330-51465 GCA_001938485.1 Girardia tigrina
TATATATATATATATATATATATATTTAATCAATTCGTAATATTTAGTACTTGCCAATGTATTTCAACCACCCAGGTAGAAAATTAGTATTTTCGATGTCTGTCATGATTAATTGCTCAAATATGATTTACATTTTAAATTACAACATAAAATATTTAAAAATTTCAATTATTAAAACATTTAAATATTAGGTAAATATTTTTAAACTGAATTTTTAAATCAATTAAATAAATGTTTTTAAATGAAATCATTTTTAAGTAAAATACTTAAGAAATTTTGTCATTCATTGTCTGATCATCGAATTGAAATAAAGACGAATTGATATTTGAGTTGAAAAACTATCTTTGGGGTAGTAACGGGGACATTTAAATATAAATAAAGATAATAACAACATAAAATAGGAATTAACTCAAAATTTAGAAACAGTTATTAGCACCGTCTTTTTAATGTCTTCTTCTACTACTGGTTTCTGGAGACACGCTTTTTCAAGATACTATTTTGTTAAATATTCGTCTTCAGTCAAATATGTATTAATAGTAATATTTTATGATTATTATAATTAGTTTTATAAGAGATTTTTTGAAAATTGTTATTGCTTTAGAAGTAGTTTTGGAAATAACAAATGATTTACAGGTTTGACTCAAAAGTTTCTGCCGAAATTTCAATAATAAATGAATATCAACAAAGTATTTAATCATTAAAGTCACATAAGTTTTCAAAATATTCACCATCATGCTCAATGCATCTTTGCTACCTTCCCGGTAACTTTTTGATGCCATCCTGAAGAATTGCTGCGGTTTTGAATCAAAGTTTCCACTATTGAATTTTGCTACCCAGTCGGAACATGTTCTGAGGTTAAATGTGCCTTCACCATGCAGCTGATTTCTTTATGATTATCGGCAGTTCACAGTCCTCTCTTACAGTTGTAATAAATGATTTTTCTAATATCTTCCCAAGAAAACTGCATTTTCAGTACGAATACTCATTAGAAAAACGAAAAACATTCGTAAAAGATTTAAACAATGTTTAATTTCATACAAATTAAGTATTTTATTATAAAAGTTCTGTTCAAATTGTGAAAACATATATTGTTAACAAAACTACTGAAGAGTGGTAAAAATTTCATTAACCGCGAATGCATAGAACTAATTTAGAAAGCTTTATTTATCGTCAGAAACTTTTGAGCCAAACCTGTATTACATTTGAATCAATAGCATATGAAAATATATGACAAATTAGATCCATCTTTCGATACAGTTTCTTTCTCTAGAACGTAAAAAATACAAAAGAGAGATTAAATTAATAAGTCAAAAAGGATGAAAAGACATTTAATCAGATATTGTTTTTGTACAACGCTTTCTTTATATATAGATCAAAGTTTCAGTTAAGAATAGTTCGTAGATCAAAGGTTTTCGTGAAGACAATGGCAGTAAACAAAACTATGAAGAAATAAATTCGAAAAAAGCCATGTTGGTATTATGAAAAATTCTACCTTTAATTTTTATTTAATTAAATAAAATATAATTAAAATAAATAAATTCATACAAAATATGAAATTAAAAATAACTCTAGATTCTCTTCGTGACATCAGAAAGGTTACACGTCAATGATTTATGGGCTATCTTGACAAATGCCTTGATGTAGGCAGTTGTGATATCTTCAGTGTAGAAAGTCTGATAAAATTTTATGACTTTTTTTGAAAAAATTTTGGCATTCAATTTTAAATAAGGAAACAAAAAAGTCAGTAGATTTCCGACTTTTATCACAGAAAATTATTTATATACATGAGTTTATTTATTAAATAAGATGGTTTTAATTTTCTCCTAAAAATGGAAGTTTTCAAATAGCCATACCGTCATAAAAACCGGCAAAGTTAAAAACCGAGGGGAAAATATTTTTATTTCATTTCAATAAAATTTTCTAATATCTTTTGGTTTTACCGAAGATCAAGTGTTAGACATAATATCATTCTATAATTATAAATAAATAGTATTAATATAAACATAAATTAAATAATAATTGTTATATTAAAGGGTATAGCCAGGTTTAAAAGGAAAATTTGCCTCGCGGTAGAATTTTTTGGTATCAAATAAAAGTACTTTAGCTATTTATCTTAAACGATTTTCGAATATTTCAATCACTGTGATTCATCTGGCTTAGACCATGATTTTTTTTTCGCTTCACATTGTTTAAGACGATCCTTTTTGCATTACCTGTCACTATTCGTTTCAGAATGGTGAATTTTCATTGCGTTTGTTAAGCGAATCACAGATACATATGCTATGAATCTGATTTTGTTCAGTCAGATAATGCGGAACCCATACATCGTAACGATTCACATAGTTGGGTTTCATTGACAGATCATGAACGGCGGTTTTCGATATCATTATTCATGAATCTTGTAGTAAGGATTGATCTCGATCATGGTCTTGAGTTGGTCACCATCAGTGTTGGAGGGTTTGCTAGTGCGCTCTTGGTCATTGCGGTTGAAATCACGATCTCTAAACTTAGAAAACCGCTCGTGAACGGTTCTGTCAGCTAAAACATATTCTCCGTAATCCACACATTTTTTGTTTCTTGTTTAAGTAGCATTCTTGCCTTTCCTAAAATAGGAAAGGGTCGCAAATGCTGCTTGTTTTTTTCCATTTTCATATCAGCTAGTACATATACAAATCAACTTAGACAAACAATAGTTTTTCTAGACAATCACTTTTTATCATATATAAATCTTTCACATGTTTTCTAAGCCTTTGACATATTCTGACATATGTCAGTGTCATATTTAAACGATGGGCACGAACTTTCGGAACAAGTCGATAGAAAATGGGGGATTTTTAAATGTTTCAGAAATTCATTGATCTTTAAAAACCCTATAAATGGAATTAATTAATTTTAACGATTTTTAAAATTAGTTTTCATTTCAATAATTTCGCTTATTTTTGATTTTATTTTTTATCCTAGTTATTTTATAAACTGATTTTTGTTTAGTTGTCGATTGTTATTATTACTAAAGGTTTTCATAGCATTTTTAAGTATGAAACGAGATTAGTAGATTAATGAGATTAGTTACAGGGTGGTCCAATGGTTATGCAATGAGATATTTTTACAGAAATGGAGTCAGCTCGCCAAGACGAGAATTTCGACATATAACTTGAGGGAATCGGCGTATGGCACCTGGGTCAAATTACGCAATTTATATTTCTGCAAAAAACCGCATTGCATAACCATTGGACCACCCTGTATAATTAGCGTGTTTTCACTTAACTTTGCAGTGGTATGCAGTTAACTGCAAATTAATGCCAATATCACTTAATTATCAATGAATTTTTATTAAATTTTATATTTCTATGTATGAAGTAAGAGTAAGAATTTTATTTAATATTTCTTAAAAAACATATTTATTTACATATATTAAATTATGCACTTAATCACCTTAGATATTAAAAAAGAATTCATTATATTCTTGTAGTCTTCTTTAACCGCCCCAAGTTCTATCTTCTCCTTAAGTATGGCAACTCTTTCTGGCGAGTGATTGTCACGTGGTCCGGATAATTCATCTTTTTTGTACTGATGTCCTTCTTCAATGTCGCAAAATATGAATCTATTGGATGGGAATCGTGAATAAGATGACAAGTATACAATTTCATGATTTGAAATAGTATTTGAATGCATATGAGCATTATATTGTTTTGGAGAATGTGTTATTCGTGTAAACTATTTAAAAACACCTTAATGAATTCCTGATTTATGACATGGTTCACACAGCCCTCAATGCTTGCCTTTTGACATTTGGAGGATCTTTTCATGTTTATAAATGATAATTTTGTCCGCAGATTCAGAAATGTCGAAATGCCTGACTAAAATTAAATAATCTTCGTCCAAATTATATGCTCTGATAATCCGCTCCTTGTAAATCATTGCAATCATGTAATTAATTAAATTTGAAATTGATAAAAATTCACAATTTTCTAAAATATTTTTGACCGCATTGTTCCCTCTTTTCACTGTCTTTTGACATTTTGCTATATTTTTATAAAAAATATGATAAATAATATTAGTATACCATGATTCAGTGTTATCAGCACTTCTGATAGGAGAATATTGATTTTCTTCCATGTTTTTATTTTTTTCTAAATTTAAAAATTTTTGTACTTGACTTTGGGTTTTGCACTTAATTGACGATTCAACTGAGTGTGTATAAGGTATGTATTGCTTTTGTAGGCATGTTTTGTATGTATGTATTATGTGTACTGAGAGTGTTAAAGGTTAGAACATTTTTTATATATTTAAACAGGTTATTAAATGTGGATAGTCATACTTAAAATATGTTTCGTTATACTTGATTAAATTTAATTGATTATATATTTTTAGATTGCCTATTTATACTGGATTTTTTTCCGTTAATTGCAGATTTAACGTACTTATTTGAAAAGAACTGTATAAAGAAATGAATTAATTTATTTTTCTAATAGTTTTTAGTACTTTATTTTTTTTAAATTTATGTGAATTCCAAAATGCTCCTTTCTTTGAAATAGAATTATCTCATGAAAATAATATTTAATTCTAAAAGATTGAACGTTTTTATTTTCTCCTTATGGATTACTTTTATTAACAAATTATAAAAGTCGGAAAGTCTTTTTTTAGCTAAAATTAACTTTTTTTCAAACTCTAAACATAAACATCACGCTAAACTAAAAGTAAGAAAGAAAATTATTTATCAGATCACAAACGTAAAATAGACAGATGGAAATGAAAGTAAATGTATTGATAATAAAAATAGAAGTTTGTAAAAGAGAAAAAAGTTCAATGTGCAGAAAATGTAATTAATGTAATAAAGAATTATCGTTGAAAGAATAGAAATAAAGAAGATATTTTCCATTTTGTCAGATTAAGCTTAATATAATGTAATTACATTTTTTATTAGTGATTATTTTGCAAGCAATGAAAAGAAAATCAGGAATCTTTGATTTTATAAATTGTTAATAAATATTATAAAAACCACAAGAAATATTTTCAATGAGAATAAATATTTTCTTTGTTAATCGAAACAAAACAAATTCTATTTTTGATAAAAAATATTATTGTTTATCACAAATCAGCAAGCAAATTATTTCCGAATAACCTTCTTATAAGAGTTTCTAAAATATCCCTAAAACCTAAGTGTATATATATATATATATATATTAGAATTGAATTAAATAAAAAAATCGATTTTTGTTATCTATAAAAAATGCAATCATGCGAAGATACGAATTTTAAATCATGAGTGATTATGGTGACAATTCTCTGATTTGCTTGGATTTATTGTCACAAACCGACAAACTATTCGCGTATATCGAAGAACAGAGTTAAGTCTCATCATATATAAATCAACGAAAATCATTCAACAATAATAATTCAACAGCAACTTTCGCTATTTCAAATATCAATCGCAATTTCACTTCATCAATTTCCATCCTCACTCGTCGTCATCGGCAGTAATCAATAACAATAAAAACAACAATCACACAAAACACAACAATCGTTTCTTACTCAAAAAATCTCTCTCGAGCTCGACTAATAATTCTAATATTTGCAGTCATCTACCCACCAACAAACAGAATTCCAACAAGTTATTTTCATTAGTTATATTCAATCAAACTGTATTCCTTTTTCACTGTGAGATAACACGTTTGTGATTTTCCTGTTAGTTTAATATTTTTAATATAGTTTTGTCGAATTAAAATTTATTTTATATTTTTATTTATTTATATTTGTTAAGAGTTCATTGAAATATCCGTTTCAGTTAGCTCTTACTGTAACTATCAAAACCAAATATAATCTCATATTTACTTTTTTGAAAACAAAAATGCAATTAAGAAAATGATTTTGTTTCCTGTTTCATTTTTGAGACTGTTAGTTGTGTTTAAGTAGTTTTCAATATTAAAAGTTGAAGTCATAGACGTAAATTTTTATAACACATAAATTTAAACAAATTTTTCTAAATTTTCTATTTAAACTTTCAACATTGGTATTTTCGTTTCTCTTTTTTTAAAAACTACGATATTCATTTTGCCAATTTCATCTCAGTTAAACTTCTTTTTTATTGTTATATTTATAGAATTATTAAAATTGTATTATTTTAAATTAATATTTAAAACGTGTTTATATTTTTTTTACGTAAAATTCAATCAAACATTTATTTAACTTTTTGGATTTTGGAATTATTCATTTTTTTGCAGTTTTAAAATACTCTTTTTAATTTTTATTTTTTGAAATTATAATATTGAATTTGAATTTTCTTAAAAAATTATTTGGCGAGATCAATTTTTAACTAACTCCTGATACAGACAGTTTTAATCAATCTTCTAAACACTTAACGTTGTTGGCAACCTCATGAAACACCTAAAAGATGACAAGTCAATAGAAAAGTTGCAGAGGTGGATAACAAGTATACATTAACCTGAAAATGACGATAGAATAAATTGTTAACAATAATATCTTGTCAAGGAATAAAGTGATTTTGAAAAGAACTTTGAATGAGGGTTAGGTAACATTTACATAGTTTATAAACTTTGTATTCTTATTCCGCATAAGTAATGATTATGTGCCGAGAACATATTACTCAAACATTTTATTACCTTAATGATTTTATTAAAATACTCGTAAAAAAATAGCAAAAAATAAAAAAAGTTTTAGTTAATGTTCTGTAACACCCATGAATGAATTTAATTGTTAGCAAAATTAAATTTAATAAATACTTCGTAAAAATAAACTTGTTTGAGAAAATATGTCTTTGGCAAAAGAGTTTAATTTTTTGAGTGTGACTGTATACAGCAGGGAAAGAATTATTTGAGCTAACCAGTGCTTTCTTTAAACACAAGATAATGCATTTATTTTCGAGAGGACTAATATTATTTTTATTATTGTATATCCTTTATTATTTATACTTTATTTTTGAATTTTGTATTTTTTTCTAAATTTTCGTGATATAAGAATTATTTTAAAAGATATTTTTTCAGTCATCAGTCAATTGAATAAAATCATAGCGTTAATAATTATTTACTTCCTCTTATTTATCTTTTAATTCTTTTTATTTATTGTATGTAAAAAAATATATGTACGTGGTGCATTCAATAAATATCCGGTCTGATAAAGAAAACGAATTCCAAAAGAGGGCCATTTTTTAAAACAACAAGCTTAACATATGTAGACATCTTTCTTCAAAATAATATGCATTTCCCTCCACACACTTCTACCAACAAAAAATGCGTTTTTGAAAAATTCCATGGGGTATGTGTTGATTAAATCCCAAAGGCAATTTTCAAATCATCTTTTGATCCAAACTGGATGCCTGTCAAATACTTCTTTAGGTGTCTGAAGTGATAAGAATCACTAGGTGCAAAATATGGGCTGTACTTTTGCGGATGATCGGCAAGCACTAGTCCAGAACTTTCAATTATCGCTCGAGAAATACCCACTGTGGGCACTGGCGCATTGTCGTAGAGAAACCATACTGGTCTGTTCTTTTGCTTCCGTCTATTCTTTCTGGCGGTAGCCACGATTTGGCTGTGATAGGCAGCATAGATGATGATGCATTTATCCAACAAATCCATGAGAGTAACACCTTTAAGATCTCAGAAAATCGGAAGCATCATCACTTATCCATGATTTGTCTTCTTTCTCATTTTCAAAGATGACTTCTCTCCAGACAGTTTCCAATCTGCTGACACAAACTTTGTGTCAGGTAAATACATTCTGCTCATTCTGCGTAATTAAATTTCTCAGGAAAGTCTCACCATGCTGGTCCCACAGGTTCATATTGTTCTGACTTCACTCCAAGCGGCTTTGCATCATTTAACCAGTCAACAAGCGGGGTACGAATCTGGAGCACAGTTTTCTGATATCCAAGAATCTCAATGTTGCGTGGGCTGTACCAAAACTGATGTTCAGTTTCATTGACAGTATTTTTATGGTAATTCGACGCTCTTCTTGGATCATATTTTCCAATTTTTCATCAACTGTGGTGAAAATTTCTTGGAATTGACCTAGTATTTCTTGATCAAAATCGGAGGTGCGACCACTTTTAAAACTCTCTGACTCCATATTTAACAGTTGTCGGGGATGAAGAATTATGTAGGTAAGTTTAATGCAAAAAATCGTAGATTTCATTGGACGTCTTCCTCTGCTACACAAAGAACTTGATAACGCTGTGATATTCGATTTCTGAAATCATCGTTCTGATGAAAATTCAAATGTCTCATTAAACCTTTTGTGTGTTTCATAAAATAAAACAATTACTGAAATTAATACCTATATTAATTTATTTAATCACACAAGAAAACTGCAATTTACTATTAAATTTTTTTACCTTAGGTCGGTACTTAGTGAACGCATCACGTAGTTCTTTTATTTACAATATAGTTATATAAAATCAATTTTATAATTCATTTTATTAATATATTTGTTGTTAATTTGCACTAAATAAATACAAATTAATCATATTTGACAACGTGTTTTGTGATCATATTGTAATTAAGCATTAAATAGCATTCAATATATTCTAAATTTTCTGCAATTATTAAAGATATTAAAACAAAGGATGTATTTTAAAAATAAAATTTATTATTATTATTAATATAATAAAATGTTGTTGGATAATAATTGTTAAAGATTTAAAGTTTTGATTCACATTACGAGCGGCAGCTCTATTAATACCTGTTAATTAGACACTTAAACGATTTAAGTAAAACTTGAAACATAATAGAAATGTATATATTGAAAGACTTCCACATAATGAGCTACAATTTAAGTTCAAAATGGTATGAAAAGATAAAGTTATCCTACAACATGTAGGATGTGATTGAAAAAAATTAGTGCTCTTAACATAATCTGAAACTTGATTCACAACCATAAGAAGTAACAAGATAAAAAGATTACTCAACATATTTTTTTGTATAAAGTTATAACAATTATTTTAAGTGTCCCACTTTAGTAACATTTACAGATTCAAGGTTAGGTTAAACTTTCAACAGGTTGTCCGGATTTATTTATCTGACATTTGGGTCCTTCTTGATTATAGATCTTTTAAGCTGTTATTCTGAGATGAGCATATGCCTTGGCTTCCAAATTCGATCATACTGAATAAATCATGAGATTAAAATCCGGAGACCTTCCTAGTAATTTGGTGTTGGACCTGAAATGTTTGATGTTTTTGTAATTCTGGACTAAGTTCAAAGTATATATAGTTACTTTTTTGTGTTCAGCTGTCTCTTTGCACTGGCATTTGACTTAGTGTAGATGTCCGCATTCAGTAAATTCTAGATCTTGACGTCGCTTACCCTACTTTCCTGGCTTCTTTCTTCATAGTCTTGACTGGATACCTCCCAATTTTTATACATATAGATTTAATCATGACCTTAATCCAAACTGATCTGAGTTGTTCAAGTCCTGACTTAATTTTATCCTTACCTATGTCTTTAAACTCATTTAAGTCCTGCATTTAGTTCTTGATAGAGATTTCAGCGTGAAACATATCGAAAACTAATTCATTTGAATGCATTTCATATTACCTTTATCATTGTTTGGGTTTGAGCCAAAATGTCAGTATTTGGTGGATAATTTAAAACATTTTAATTTTCGAACTAAGAACTTAAAATAGTAGAGTGTTTTTTAAATTGCACCTTGTATAATAATAAGGCAAACGTACAATATATAGTATAATGGCATTAATTTGATAACTTATGTGGATGTCTGTAATGTGGGGAAACCAGGAGCGATCAATATCTTGTAAAATTTACCCAGATTGGATGGCGCTCGGAAATTCAATGGGCCGCCATCAAACCCGCGCATTGCTGTCGATTGTTGATCTTTTAATTTCAGTTTCCGATTATCAGTTGTTCGCTTTGATTCATTTCACGTTTTCGGATAATGCGTACTGTCCTTCGGGCCGCACATGATGTAAATATTATCCGAGAGAGAATTGGCGATCCATTTCTTCCACTCTGGTCGATTACGGACGACGGTTTTCGGGGATTCTTGCTCGATCGGAGCCGGCGATCGATCGATCATCGATTTGATATGGAAACAGATCTTGCAGCCGATATAATTATCTTTATGGAGAAGCCAGTGATATTTATCGACAATGATTGGCCAATATTCTTCGGTCCAATGAAGCGGTTTGATTCGCAATTCATTGAGAATGTATTGTTTTTCGATTCATATTCATCGGTTACAATAATCAATGAATTCGATTTACTGTCGTTTAACGACAATTGATCGTCGTTTGTAAAATCACTACTACTCGTATTTCAATTGAACGAATCCAATAATTTCGGATCAAATTCTTCTAAATCTATTTTGTTGAGAATTACCGAAACGGAGTTTCTCGGTTGAATCATTTTGAATAAATCGATTACAAATAGTTCTTAATTCAAAATTAAAAATGAGCCATAATGATATTATTATTAAAACCAAGCCTATTTTGAATTTTAATACTGGAAAATTAAAACCGACAATAAAGAAATTCCTTGTTTTCAGTTTTTTGTTAAATACAATGAGAAAAAAGTCGTTTTTTATAATAATTAATTAATAATTTAATTAATTTTTTACATTTTATTGTTAATTTTATTTGTTCGCTTGTTATGGATTACTCCTTTTTCCTTTTTTTGAGTTTTAGTGCATTTTTAAATAAAAGCTTTTTTGTTATTTTAAAAGTGAAAGAAAAAGCAAAATTGATTAATATTAAAATTTGCTTAATAAGTATTGTGTGAATTACGAATTTTTATTTGTAAAACGAACATGTTTTGGTTACTGGTCACTACAACTTATTTAAATATTTTATATTTTGATGTACCTAAAGAACATTGTCCAGTCTTTTTATTGAACTTGCGTATATCTATATTGTTTTAGTTGAATATTGTTTTGATATATTTTTATGATTGGTCTTTTTATTCTAAATCTCCCATAAGAGAAGGAAGAGAAATAAGAAAAGCAAATGATAAAAGAAGCATAAATTTAATAGAGTTTCAGTGTTAGAAGTCGCAAATGAGGAACTATTGAGTATTACTTTCAGTAATTTTTAGAAACTAAAATAAATTATTATATTAACAATGAATTTCAAAATTTTAAAGGTTAAAATGATCGTAATTTCTTTCATGCAGTATGGAGTGACAAAAGCAAATCACATCAACTTCATAATTACATGTACATACTAAAAGCATATAATATATATATTATTTAACACTATTGTCCCAACAATTATTTCAGTATTTCCAATTATATAAATCCTAGACATTTTGTACGTCTGTGATTTACAACTTTTTAATTAAATAAAAATTACGAATAATTTAGATTACGATTATTTAGATTATTAAGAAATATTTCTTTATTTATAATGTAAATGTGGAAAGACAGAAGCAATGTGTGACACCCGCTTGAAAAGTCTAGCTATAGCAAACAGATGAAAGATATTTTAATACAATAAAATATTAGAAATATAAAATATTGAGAAATTCTTTTACGCTTTATTAATTATTATTGCATTAGGTCGTCAAGTAGAACTAAATTCAAAGTTTATTGATAATTTACCAATAAACATATTTATGTCATTCATCAAAGTATGCACCAATATTATCGACACACTTTTGATCTTTCAGCGGCCACTTGGTGAGGTCATTTTAATAAAAATTAAGTGGCGAGAATCTATAAATTCCTGGGAGACCATCTTTACAGCATTATCGGAACTGAAATTTTTCCTATCAGCAAGTTGTTCAACTTGAGAAAGAAATGGTAGTCAGTTGGGATGAGGCAGAAGGGCTGTTTTTCTTTGAGTTTCCGCATCATATCTTCCAATTTGTTGAAGTAGACATCTGCTGTGATCGAAAAACCAGGTTTCATGAAGCCGTAAAGAATTACAGTTGTAGCAGACCACCAATCACTCTTCATCAGCTTCCTTTAATGAATAGTATGCTCTCAACTGTTTTGGTGCTTCATTAGTGTCAATAAAGCTTGCTGAACGTTTGCGATTATCATATTGGATCTACTTCTAATCATAAGTGAAAAATCGATTAAAAAAGTGATCACATTTATAACCTGAAAGAATCATCAAGCAAGCATCGAAACGCTTATATTTCTAATTTTTATTCAACTCATGTATTATTCACTTTTCCAAATTTTTCCATTTACCGATTTTATCCAAATGATTTGATATTACTTGTTTTGTAACAGCAAATATTAGCGATAAATCATAAGCACTTTGTGCGAGATCCAACTTAACTTTTACCTTCAGTTCTTCATTATTTACCTGCGTTCCTAGGTGACCCAGAGACTAATTATTCAGGTTAAAATTACATTTCAAGAATTTTCTGAACCAATTTGAGACTATCTGCTGCGTAGTAGCATTGTATAAGAATATACTATTGATGTTTCCTATGGTTTCTGATGTTGACGTTCCACATTGGCTTGAAACATATTTGTCAAACTCAAAAATATACCGGAGAATATCCTCAGTTGCAAGGAAGTTAAATAATTCAAAATAGGATATTTAATTTCGAGCCTTTTCTTTAGTGTCTGGAATTCTCAGCACAATGTTTTTAGCAAGAGTTCGTGATGTAGGTTTTAGCTATAATTTGGTTTTCCATTGGTAACCTGCTTTTCCGTAAAATACTTCCATACCGCATCTCCTTCGCCTTCTTCACCTACATCAAAATAAAATTTGTCATTCATTCGATCATCAAGTTAAAATAATCTTCGGTTCCACTCTTAGCATAGTTTTCATCTTCTGAACTAGAATCTTCTAACCTCTTATATCCAAACTCCCTTGACGAAATCTACTTCCAATTTCTAAACACGGGATTTGTACACATAATGGCTGAAAAAAGTCAAAGACGGAGCTTATAAGATGTTGGAAAATATACACACATAACCAACAATGCTGGAGCACTAGTGTTCAAACTCAGCTTTTGGTTTTATACCTGTTTTAACAAGACGAATTTAGATCATGATCAGTTTTAGAAATATCATTTAAATAATTAAATTATTTTTTATCACCAGTCATAATTCTTTTTTAAAAGGGCCGATTTCATTGAAAATAGATGCATACAGCAAATATGGGTTTGTTGCCTTCAAATCCTCGGTGAAATCTTGCCATATCAAGCTTCTTAAACAGTAAAAGTAAATTTAAATTGTTTGCGCTACATTTAACCTTTCCGAAATCCGTTGAACATTTGTGTAATGATCGTCTTCATTTATGTCTTTGATTTCGACATCATAAAATAAAGTAAGTCGATCAAACTTTGGTTATTTTAGAATGAAATTCTTCATCACGGATTTTTTTATATTCATTCAGATACGTGAGTTCTGCTGTTTGATCAACAGAATAACCTCCAAATTACTCGTCGTTTTCACATTTCATTTTAAAATTGAGCATAAAACATTTGCTGTACCGTATTTTCCGGACGACAAGACGCGCCGGATTATAAGGCACATTCTTAAAAAATGAACTTTCTATAAAATAGTTTCATAAATAAGGTGCATCGGACTATAATGTGATCCTAATAATGCGTAGACTGATTATTATAAAATTAAATTAAATAGTAAATTAATTATATTAAATTAAATTAAAAACACATAACAAGATTTATTCATCATGTAAAATGTCACTAACATAATCATTATAATTTTTCAGTATTCCAGCATTAATAAATCCTATAATCACTGTTGAAGCCTGTACATCCATCCATGTTTCTACAACCTATTGACATAATGTGGAATAGCTTGCTCTTCTTTGTTTCGCTGATCCTTGAAAGTATGCTCTCCTTCTGCCATCCAATTTTCACGTTTCAATCGCATTTTCGAATTGATTGATCAATTGACAGTAATGTCCAGTGACTGAAAAAGCTTCGACGGACCACCTGGAACAACTGCTATACTGGAATTATTGTACCTTACACAATTTTCCACTCTTTCAGTGATATGAGCAGCAATAGAATCATAGATCAGAAAAGATGGTTTTTGGTGGAAGTATTCATCGGTTCGTCTCAAATAAACATGAGAAAGCCATTCCATCATTGTGAGGGGAAATTTGGAATGCTGTACGTTTGTTCTTTTGTATGCTGTTTAGATTTGTGACTCTCCTACTCAGATGGGATTTGTGTGTTTATTTATTGATTATTTGAATATAATGAAATTAATTTAATGATATTAATTTTAAGTACTAATTAATTAAAGTTTTATAATTATGAATTTTAATAATCCTTTTAGTAAACGATTTTAACTTATTAAATTTAATATATTTTAAAAATTAATGCTTATTTTAAAAACTACGTAATGTCTTTTATCCAATAAAATTATGAGAAATTAAAAGTTAATATTAAAAAATTTCGCATTCATTGTTTTTTTAAGATTTAAATACATCAACAAAAACTATATCAATCAAAGAAAGATGTTTACTGAGAATTGTTGTGAAGAATCTGTTTGTGTTGTCAATAAATGTTTACATTCAAATTGTGATGTTGTTAATATGGCGACCACGGCTCATTTGACAACGAACATTATTGAATGGGAAAAATTCAATGGATCAGAATCGGATTTGGAAGATTTCATTGATAATTTCGAACGCTATTCCGACATTATGGGTGTGAGTAGTAATAGTTATGTAATCAATATTGTTTGTTACTAACAGAAGTAACTAAGATTAATTGTATAATAATTATTGAGTGATTGCTGATTAAATTGATTGTGTGAAGTCAGTTGTGATGATACAATAATATTGGTTATTTGTCTGATGTTGAATGCATGCTGAATGTTTGTTGAATGAATGCTGAATGTATGTTGATAGTATGTATGTCTTTGAGATTGTAAACCAATGAAAATGCTTTGAAAATGTGAGTCATTATAACATCACTATTTAGTTGGTAAACTTACAATGAAATAGTTGGTAAACTTACAGTGGGGATCCTCCAACCCAGAAGAAACATACAAAAAAGCAGAAGAACTTGTGAATATACTAACAAAAGAAAAAATGTCTAAAAAAGAACTTTGCAAATATAAATCTTTTGTAAAATATAAATTTGCAAAAGATAAATTTATTTATTGTCTGAGCAAGAATCCTGATTTGGCTTTATTCACATCAAGAGAACAAGTTTTGACATTTCAAATCAAAATTCGCTATGCTCCTATTGTTTTGGTGTCAGTCGAAAGATTTTTTTCTCACTACAAAACAATTCTGAGCTCTTTAGGACAACGTTTTTCCTTTCTAAATTTGGAAAAAATGAACATTCTATACTTTAATGCATTTTTAGAATAATTTTTTGAAGTTATTATTTTATCTTGTGTTACTTCTATTTTACTGTTATTTTAAAATCGAAACACGTAAAACTGTAAATTTATTTAAAGAGAGATTTTTGTTAATAAGATAAGTATTTTTATCAATCGAAATAACCGAAATTGACAATTTTAACGACCGAAATAACAACCGAAAGTAGCATTTTTAACGACCAAAATCAACGTTTTTAAGAACCGAAAAATCCGTTCCCTATTTATAACTATTAAAAGGTTGGTGTAAGGAAGTTGAATGTAAGAACCTTGAGGTCTATTAAGGACACAAGACTGCGTTTCATAACATTTATTTTTAAGAAAGAAATATTATCATATATTTAAAATTCTGAGAAACAACCAATATTATCAAAACTGTTTTATAAAATTCATAACAATTAAATTAATTAATTTAATTTTAAAACATTTTCCGAAAATATTAATTGTTTAGGAGAGTTCGCACTTTAATTTTCATCATACAGGTATACATTTACTTTAGACATTTCATACAAAAATTTATAATGTCAGTCATATCTTACTAGGCCCACCTCACACCCGTTCCTTGAAATGCTATTTAGCTATGGAGCACTCATTTAAAGCCTAATAACGGCTTACTACCGACCCCAAAACATACAATGTCAACAGTTAAACGATATCATCCATGTTGAGGAACTCTAATTTAGTTTATATGTATTTTAATCATTTAGTGTTCTTACAATTTTTACTTATTCTCACAATAGTTAAAGAAGTTTTTTATATGAAATAAATCAAAGTTTAATCTGAAATTCAAGTCCTTTTGAGTGTAAGATCCAATATATATATATATATATATATATATATA
>MQRK01248386.1:63150-76996 GCA_001938485.1 Girardia tigrina
ACCGTTACAAAATTTTATGCGGTAGCATACGGTTCAATTTCGCATTTAAACCCGCATATATCGCATGCTCATTAAAATTTTTTTTGACCGTTACAAGTAACTTCGAGAAAATTAAATTAAGTTAACTTGAATTTTTTTAATGTAAAATTGTACCTTAAGACCTAACAAATCATTCAGTGAAAATTTGAAGTTTCTATGTGGTCTAAATGCTGAGATATAGGCAAAAGTAATGGCCCATTCTTGACAAGATGAAATACAGTGAAGGTATATGAAAAGTGCTTAAAAAAATACATGAAAGTAAAAAATTGGAAATTGTAGAAATTTTAAATTGAGAAAATCTTTGTATTTGTTTGAACAATCATTTTAATAATGATTGTTATAACTTCTGCGCAAAAATAAATTGATCGATTTCGTATTGACTGATTTTCAGCTGTTTTTGATTAAAATAAAATAATGGCAACAATTTGAAAACTATTAGTGAATTAACGATATTATCAAAGACGAAATTTTCCGATTTATCCAAATTATGTGAAAACAAACAAGACTTGGTGAAAAGGGCTTATATGAAAATTACCTAATTAAAGAATTAGGTAATTTTCATATAAGTCCCTGTTAACGAATTTCTTTTATATTTTATATAAATAACCAATTTAAAATGAAATTCAAGCATGAAATTTTTTTATTAGTTTTGTTCCTTGAGACCAAGATTATTAATCCTACTTTTGAAACATTCATATTATTCAGTAGAATAATAAAATTTGATTTCCTTTAAAAAAACTTCAATATAATTTGACTATCAAAAGTTAAAAATCATTTATATTTCATTAAAAAGTCAAGATAAAAAAATTAAAATGTTTTAAAATTATTTTATAAATTGTCAAAATCATCTGATAAATTGTCAAAACCATATCAAAAATTGTCAAAACTGAATGAAAAACCCTGTATATAGTACGTTTAGTATTAAAAATATTTTTTAGAGAAATCATAATGTTAGTGTGAATTTTATTTGTCTTTTTAATTTCGATCATTTGTGAATATGTTTAAAGTATTAAACTCTTGAATTTTGATTCCTCAAGACACATGTTTCATTTTCTGTATTCATGATTAATTTAGAGAAAAAAATTTTATAAACTGTATTACATATTTTTACTTACTAAAAAATTTGACTTATATCATAAAATTATATAAATCAAAAAAATCGATTTTAGTGATTTTTTTTAGAAAAATCATGACTTTTAACAACCCTGCCTTAAATGCTTCAAAACTTTCAAAATATGGTGTTTTATTATTTGTTTATGCTTTTCAATTTTTTCTTCATTTAGTTTTTTCATAAACCATGTTTGTGTACATAATTTGTCCAATGAAATCTTAATGGTTAAATCTATCTGTACATGTTATTCATCAAGCGTCCTTTAAGAATATTTATATCATAGTCTGCCATTTTAAAATTGGAAGAAAAATTCCAAACTCTGTGAACTGGTCTCTATATCCTACCATCTCTATATTGTGTCAGTATTGTTACAGTTTTTAACAGTCATGTATTAAAAAAGCAGCCGCAAAACGTCTTTTAATCGTTGCGCAATTGTAATGTGGTCATTTGATTGTGTTGGTTTATAATGTTTTTAAAGACTCAGAGGACCGGAAAAATTCTCTTTCATACTTCTTACTTCCGCCGTTTGTCTTTGCAATTATTTAGGACACATTAGTAGTTTTATGCCAGAGTATTTCGTCATATTTTTATGTGCTAAATTTGATTGTCTTGTGCACTTATTGAAGAAAAATTGATGTTTCTTTGTTTCACTGTTCTACATTTTGCTTACGAAGAGATTCCTAAAGCTCTTCACTGAGAGAATAGGTGTTTGTTAAGATCACCTCTAGAAGAAAATTTATTGTTATTTCTACAGTCAGAAACGTAGATTTGAATCTACGGATAGCCGCCAGAGCTATCTGAAATGGTTTCAGCGGGGAAAGGTTTTTCTTCATGATTTTAACATTTTTATCAGTCAGACAGAGGCTTGAATTCCCACCTATAACCGTTTTCTTAACTTCTGATTTCACAATGAGAAGTCTTTCGAACATGTTCACTAAATTATTTCAGTCTGTTCTGCAGTCCTACATACAGATGGTGATATAATTCTCCTGTCACATTCTTTTTTTACAAAAAAACATAAAATAAGGAAAAATTACATTCCAATTTATTAAGATAACAATACATAACCCTTTTATTTTATAAAGAAATGGTTGGTTCAAAATGTTTTCTTATGTTGGTTTAAATTTATTGATTCCATTGTAATAGTGCACCTTCATGAATTTACTAAACTGAAGTAGTTAATATGTTGTGGCTTGCAACAGATGAAGTTAATGGTATGTCTGATTGCTGCAATTTTTATGTTATATTTCTACAGGGTATTTGTTGCTATAAATGTGCGATACAAGAAATTGTTATTGTTGGATTTTGTGATGGTTTAGAAAAAGATGAACTATTGTCTTAGAAAACATAGAGCTTACGTATTTGCAAATACGTATGACAATAATAAAACGAATGATAATGATGAAGTCATACATAAAACATACACCACATATGTTCATGCATATAATAATATATATAATATCTATTTATGGATACACTCCATTATTACAAGTACATATCACAATATTTTAAACATATTAGGTGTGAGAATATTTTAAATTGTCTGAATATGTAAATGTATTGATGTTTTATGTTGATTTGAGTATGCTGAAATTAGAATGGTGATTCTCCCACCCAGATGGAAATTAGTATTTTTAAAATTTAAAGTGATTGACAATTCGAACATAATTAAAATAATAATTTGATGAGATCATATTTTTTAAATTAACAATTAAAATTAAGTTTAATATTTTTCATAAAATTTAAATTAAATTCAGTTTCGAAAAATTGATAACATTTTTTATTATTTTGGATTTTATTTAGAAATGATTTAAATTATTATTCTTAATTAATATTTTTAAAAATTAAAATTTTAAAAATATTTAAGAAAAATTGTTCGAATAATAATGATTGAAAATAGAAATAATAAAACCAATTAGTAAGATGTCAAACGGTGAAAGATCTTCTTGGAGTTGTAATGACTCTAAATGTGATTGTAATAAAAATTCAAATGCGCACTACTGCTCTATCCGGATCGATATGCTCAATAGGAATTAAACCCTTTTGAATCTAAACCCTTTTTGAATCCCTAGGTTTTTTTAATATAAGTAATACTTCCGTTTTCTAATTCAAAAATCCTTTAAGGTAATATTATTAATTAAATAATAATTATGTTAATCTTGTTGTATAGGAAACTAGCTTACCATCCTCTTTGCACCTGAATCTCTTACTTGCAGACGAAAACAATCAAAATTTAAAAATCAAGGTCTTAATAACAAACTTTAGGAATTAATAACGAATATTATTGACGTAAAGAATTAATTTTAATTTTATTTTAATTAGTGTTTATGCCAATTTCCTCTGACATTTATCGAATTGAGTACTGATGGCTTTTTCCTTTCAATTTCTTGCATTACTTTTTTTTGAGAAAATATAATTAAAATTTCTTCGGTAATTTCCGATTTTCTTTTTATATCAATTTAAATGGAAAATTTCTCTTTCACTTATTAAATTGAATTAATTTTGCCAAAATAATAGAAATAATAATATTAATATTTACAATAATAATGGAGATAATTTGATTCAAAAGTGATAATAAATAAAGAATTATTTTTTTATAATGGCAATTTTGAAATTGAATGTGCTGAACTAATTATGTTCTCATGATCGGATCACGTTGGATAGCAAATCATAATAAAATTTGTAAATAAAGGTTGTCGCACAATATACCGGATATTTCCGTAAATAATCCCTGGGACATCTTTCGGAAAATCGTATTTTTTTCGAGAAAATGGGCAATTAAAATAAGCTTAAGATTCTTAATTTAACATTACCAACGTCTAATATATTTAAACAAATTTTAATAATATCTTTTTTGTAATTTAAGTTGAATCCTCATTGTACAAAGTAAAAATGAATATACTTCATTTTATAAAATCTATTATAAAATGAAAAATAGTAATTTCGAGAAATTTTCCGAAAATAATCCCAGCTAAAAATACGCTCATGGGCTTATTTTCGGAGGAATGCGGTACTTATTATATATCTTAAAATTTATATATTTATGTATTTATTATAGTGTCTCTAGTACTCATATCTGTAGTTTTCATTGCCGTAATCTTTCGGTGAACATACCACCCATCAAAGTATTATAAGAAGGATAAAATTCAAAGGGAATTCATTAAATGAATTATACTTGATGTGTAATGATTAGAAAGGTTTTCCAATTTGATAAGAAAACTGAACCCAATTTAAGGGACAATAGAGGAAAACAAAGAGAAACTCGTCAGCGGTGATAAAAGAGAGACTCCGACTAATGAGGATACAAATGGGAGTGAAACGCAGTGCATTGAAGAACTTGTCCAAGGAAACAATTTTATAATATTTCAATATTTCTCAAAGTAACCCTGATTAGGTGGGATCTAAAATAATAAAAAAATAAGTCAAAAAATTTCAAATTAACAAAAAAATTAAAAGAATTTTTATAAACATAAAGAAAAGAAAAAGAATTGAAAAAAAGGAATTATATTAAAAAATATTTTAAACATTATATATATAGAAAATTATATTATTGATCGGTTGATCTTAGCGATCAACGTCGATAATATAAATAGAAAATTAAAAAGAAATATATTACTAATGCGATAATCAATCGCCAAGCTTCAACAATCAGATTTAATTTAAATCTATTCAACAAAAAAGGTCCTCATTTCTACCAAAAAGAAAAACTCTAGTTATTACATACCAATTAAATCCAATTCTCATTGTGAGGAATAATTTAAATTTGGTATGTTGAGTTTAGTATTTGGAAATGTGTTTCTCCCACCCAGATTGAGAATTGATATTTTGGATGTTCACGATAAATAATTATTCGAGTATAATTTACATTTTAAAGTACAGCATAAGATATTTAAAAAACTTTAAAAATATCAAATCGTTTCAAATTTTAATATTAAAAATTTAAATAAAGTAAATAACTTTTAACTAAGTTTTAAATTAAATAAATGTTCTTTCTTTAAACAAAATCATTTTTTAAATAAAATTAATATGTAGATAAAATTATTACCAAAATTACAAAATTTGAACTTTAAAAATAAAATTAGAAAATAATGAACAATTTGTTCGAATAATTGTTTATTAAAAAACATTAACTAAAATTTATCAATTTAAAACGATGTCGAATTACGAAAGCTTTGCTGAGAGTTGTCCAAAAGACATTTCTAATTGTATTGAAAATAAAAGTTCGAAAACCCATTATTAATAACATCAATATGAGTTTTAAAACATTTATTAATATCACAAGCGCATTCACTATTTGACATATTTCTTGATCAATATATTTCTGAATTCATACTAATTATTTTCAATAAATGAAAATCTGTTAATAAAAATTATTAATTATAAAGAATCTAATTGGTTAAAATTAAACCTAAATATTTTTTTAAAAAGAACATATTAAATTGATATATTAAAATTTTAAATTACATTAAAAAATAAATAATACATTCAAAAATTATTTTAATTAATTACTTCAAAATTAAACTAAATTATTTTTAATTAGTAAAAATCAAAGAAAATACCAATCATCCATCTGTGCAGGAGAGGCACAATCCGAATTAACATACAACATGCACAATATCAACACACAATTCAAAGCATTCCTTACACCCATGTTAGTGTTCTTAATATGGCGACACACGACTACGTGATTCCGAACATTAGAGGTCCGGATATTTTTGATGGATCAGAGGCAAAAGTTGAGGCATTCATAACGAACTTTAACAGGTATGCGAAGATAAGGGGATTTTCAGAGAAGAGGAAAATCTTATTAGCAACACCATATATGACTCCGGATGTTATAATAAAATATGAAGCAGCGGCAGGTTAAACATGTGAAGAGAAACTAAGATCCGCGTTTTCAAAGGAAAAATCTATATAAATAAAACTGAAACTGCAAAATTACTCGAATCAACGGTATTGAGAACGGCCAACATACACAAATAGGAAATACCCAGTAGCAGAAGTGGATAAACTAGATGGCGAATTGTACATAAGAGAAGACTATAGAAAAGAGGACTTTTCTGAAGGAACGTATAGAAGAGAAGATGGCAAAAGACTGGAATAACCCGTAGGTAATAGAAAATTCAGGAATGATCAGGAAAATGAGGACGCACGATCACCGGGAGAAGTGATCAGTGTGCTACAATAGGAACTCAATGTAGGTGTATGATTGATTGTATGTATGAATGAGAATTGGATCCAGTGATCCAACAGTAACATTTAGAAAGGTTAATGAAATCATTGAAAAGTTAATTGAGAAAAAGTTAGGTAAAAAATAACTATCAAATTTGGTCTACGCTAATCTGATAGATGATTAGAACGTACAGAAAGAAATAGCTGTCAAGAAATCTGAAGAGATTGAAGACATTCAAACGAGAATGTTCGAATATGATAAAAATAAAAGAAACTTTCCTGTAGAAGCATGTAACACAAAAAGAGAAAATGAATGGAGAACAGTGCAAAATAAAAAAGAACACCAAGATCACAGAATGAGAAATTCATAGAACAAGAAACAAGAAGAAATTTTAAAGTTCGAAAAATTACCTGCTGGGCATGCCACTATGAAAGGCATGTTAGAAGAGGGTGCCCAAACGTGAAGTGTAGTCATTGTAATAGAAAGGGCATTTAAGAGCACAATGTTATGAAAACCCTAATAGGTTTATGGAGCGTGATCAATGGAAAAAAGATAATTGAAATAATCGATGGAACAACATGCAAAATTACTCGAATCAGCGGTATTGAGAACGGCCAACATACACAAATAGGAAATACCCAGTAGCAGAAGTGGATGAACTAGATGGCGAATTGTACATAAGAGAAGACTATAGAAAAGAGGACTTTTCTGAAGGAACGTATAGAAGAGAAGATGGCAAAAGACTGGAATATCCCGTAGGTAATAGAAAATTCAGGAATGATCAGGAAAATGAGGACGCACGATCACCGGGAGAAGTGATCAGTGTGCTACAATAGGAACTCAATGTAGGTGTATGATTGATTGTATGTATGAATGCGTTTGTGATTGTATGTTTGATGATGTGTTTGAAAATATTCCTCTGGAGATGTGTAGATTAGATAATTAACCTGAAGAAGACGATGAAATATGTGCTAGTATGGATATAGAAAATGAAAAAAAATAAAAAAAATGTTGAAGATGTATTGATATTACCGAAGTTTAACATAAATTATAAAGAATTGTACACCAAGTATAGAGTTCCGAATAAAGAATAAAAATGTCAAATGCATGTTAGATACAGGAGCTCGAGTCAAAACCACGAACCTAATAAATATTTTATCAGTTTATTGCGTCATTTAATTATTAGGTTGTGATGAAAGTTTTTACAAATTAACATATAATTAAAATCAAAATTTTTACAATAACAAGTGTTTGTTTTCATTAATTTAATAGCCGTTACTTTCAATTATTTTTCTCCAAGGAGGCTGCAACAAGGAAATTCTGCGGTGGTAAAATCCGGCGTTTTCAGGTCGAAAACTTTGAAGAACGCGTTTCATGTGTTTTTCTTCAATCAAGCGGCATCCGCGAAGGAAATTTTCTAGTAACCAGAAAAGATGATAATGGACTGGGACAACTTCTGGGCTATATGGTGGTTACTTAAGAATATCACAACCTAATTCTTCAGGATTTTGGCGTGATCGTCGTGAAACATGAGGTCTGACGTTGTCTTCTTGAATACCACGAACATGCAAAGCGGTCTGGAAACGGTCTGATTGATGCAGTAAAATTCAGCGAAGAACGCATCGTAAAGGCAAAATACACTCCGGAGTTTATAATAAACTCCAAGTTTATGTTAAACTTCGGTAATATCAATACATCTTCAGCATTTTTTTTTATTTTTTTCCATTTTCTATATCCATACTAGCACATATTTCATCGTCTTCTTCAGGTTCATTATCTAATCTACACATCTCCGGAGGAATATTTTCAAACACATCATCAAACATACAATCACAAACGGTAAATTCTTTGCTTTGGATCCGCTTCAATGGAATGGCGAAGAGCCCGTTCGTCATTGTTTTTTTGGCATCCGGAGTGTATTTTGCTTTTACGATGCGTATTACCAGAGTGAAATCTAGCATATAATCGGAAAGAAGTTCTTTCAATCTTGGAACTTCGGCGGTTGCTAGCGCAAATATTTTAAGACGCTTCCGCTGCTGTACTACCAAGTTTGAATTCGTGGAAAATCAAGTTGCAGATTTCTTCAAGCTTTTTTGACATTTTAACTTGTCCTAAAATCAATTTATTTTAGAGAAGACTATACAATGTGAATGAAAAGGCTGCTATAAATATAATACTTATAATAGTTATAATATATAAGACAAAATTAAATTAAAAAATTTATTTACAGTTTTTAAATAACTGAAAAAAATTTCGTTCCAACCTTATTATTATTATTGTTAGAATCTGTGGGATCACCACTCGGAGAAGAACAAATATCCATCACTAAATTATATTTATTAATCACACTTAATTATTGGATATTGAAAAATATTTGGAATAATTGATTGATTGCGTTGATATTCTAATAATTCCAATTTCCACTCTGATTTTCAATTCCCGGAAAAATTCTGCCAATTATTAAAACAAATTTGTTTCTTATTTAATTTACATTCAACGTATATTCTATTTATTTAATTATTTCTTTAAAAAAATGAGGAACTAAATTTCTAAAGCTTTGTTTTTTTTGTTAAACCGGTATTTTATAAAATTATATTTAATTAACTAATTTAACTTAATTTCGCTTGCCTGTTTCAAAAATTTTCCGTTTACTATTAATTCCTAACAATTATTATTATTATTAAAGAAGAGGATCACGCCTCTAAAATACATTTTATTCGATAATTACACTAATCATATTCTTTTGAAAATAAATTTGGAAAATTAAACTTTTCTGTTACGATTTTCAATTAAAAAGAAATGAAACATATTTTAATTGTGTCGTGTTTTATAGAAAAAAATTATTTTATTATTATTGTAATTGTTCAAAAAAGCTATTTTAGGTTTTTTATGAGATTTCGAAAAGCATCACTCTAGTTAAATGTATTTGTAATTCAATGGATCTCTTAAATTATTTTCCTAAAGTATTGAAGTTGACGCCCTAATTTGATGAGCTCGCGTCCTGGAAAATATTTCAATGACACCTGCTCAATCCCGTTAGGCCGCATCACTTGCTGAACGAAATTTGTTTGCAACACTGCTAAATTACATTTGCTCACTAAGGACAAAAATGTGAAGAGAATTCATTCAAATAAATTATTGCGATAAGTATCCTAAAGATGTAGGACTTTAATAAATAAATAATGATAAAATAAATAAATACTTAAATATGTACATAGCGTTTATGAAGTCTATTTTTTCCGCACTAATTCTCATTTATATGTTTCAAAGCAAAAAAGTTTTATATAAATGATATATTTAAATTGGATATAAATAGCACTTTTAACTTTTTTAATGTCATTTTTTACAAAGTAAATGTGTTTAGTGTTTATTGGTATTTATTGCAACCTTCCATTCCCTGAGGGCATTCACAAATCCTTCCTTGATTCTTCAAAGGTAAGCAAATGAAACGACAATTTCCGTATTGGTTTTGGTTTGAGCAGGAATTGGTAACTAAAATATTCATTAATAATAATAGTGATGATAATAATAAAATAAAAATAAAATAATAATAATATTAATTGTTTGATCATATCTTAAAGGGGGGTGAAGTGTTCGATCCTGTCAGGGAGAGCGATGGGAGCGGACCATACTTTGTTTATCAATAGTAAAAAAAAGAGAGAAAAATGATTTGTATTTTTTTCGATTTATTTGTTAAGAAGCATTGTTATTTCGTGTGTTTAGATATTCCTTGTTTGAAAATGGAAAGAAAAAGGTTGTTTGTTTGAATTAATCAAAAAAGTGGAATGTATGGAAACTGGCGAAAATTTATGAATAATAATAATAAGATATTATAAAAATAAAAAATGCATCGAAGTGGAAATTGATTTGTTTATTTTAATCTGGGATTTCGTAGAATTTTAATTGCAACAATGTCACGCGTTGAAACGTTGAAATTCTTCTCATGTTTGGACAGATACAACACAGTTTCATCTGAAACTATGAAAATAACACTAAAATTTCCTTTCATTGTTACAAGAAATACAATCCTGGAGTACGTTTATAGCGATTATTTCCACTTTGATACAAAGCTCGAATCGATTTCAAAAACTTTAAAATTACATCTGTCATCAGAAAACGTTATCGAATCTTATCTCGAGGAATACTACCACAAAATCAAAACCATCTGGAATCATTTGACTCTCCAGTCTCATTGGAGTCTCAGACAAATCGAATCGTATCTCAAAGCTGTATATAATTTTGAAAGAGTATTGAATGAATGTTTGACGCTGATCGAATGGTGTAAATCGGGAGATCAAAACTACAACGAAATAACCGAAGAAAATCTCGCGAGTGTCAAAACCGTCCAACCGGTCGCTCCAAGTGATGTCGGCAAAACCGACGAGAAAGGATTCTTAATCAATCTAATCGATTCCCCGGATCGCGTAAAATTCAGTGGCTTAGTAACAGCAGCGTTAAAAGTGACCGACGGGGTGCTGGTTCTTCTCGATTGTGTGTTGGACGTGTGCGTCTCTCTCACTCGTCCCAGTGTCTCCATATTCTCAATACCGGAGCCCCGCAGCTGCGCCGTATTCACCCTCTTGCCATCAACATTAATATAATTGTAGAATATTAAAAAAGGTAATAAAAATAAATAGCTTAAATTATTTTAAGAGCCTCTTTATATGATAACCTTTAGTAAATAAATATAAAATTTCTTTTGTTGAAGAAAAATATAAATAAATAGCAACATGAAGTATATAACTTATCAGACGGGACTGACAGAAATAAATATAAATGGATTTATAGTAAATATACGAAATATAATAAAAAAGATGTAAATGTTGGAGGAATAAAACATTAAAATAATAATTGTAAGGATTATTTTCGAATATTGTGTGTCGAGGGGTTTTGTATGTTGTTTTAATGATTGTAATGATTCATTGATATTATTATTATTATTATGTGAAAGTAATTTAATTAAAAAATCGATTTTAGATATTTAATAATTGCTATTTTAAGTAATTAAACTTAGTTAATTAAAAAAGATAATATTTTCGAAAGGTATTATTAGTCTTACCAAGTTTGATTTTAACTCATCAATTATTATTAATCAAATTATATTTATCGATTTTACATTTCTCAAATATTAAATAATAATTATTTACAAAATTTATAAATAAAGAATTATAATGAATTCTGTAAGCACTACTGATAATTGTTGTAATGACAATTCTGTTTGGGTTATAAATAAATGTTTAAATTGTTATTAATCATAATAAAATAAAATTTAAATTTTAATAAAAAATTTCTTTTTTTATTTCGAATTTTAAAGTTATTATTACTTGTCTTGTCTTAATATTTTGGCAAATATGAGAGTTATTGTTTTCATTCAATCGGAATTTAAATTAAAAAAACTTTATTTACTTATAATAATTAATTATTGATTAACAAATAAAATACTTTTTGTACGTTTTCTTTATTAAATATTTCTTGAAATCAACTCTAAAATATTTCAATCTAATTTATTTTATTTTCCAAGGAAATTATACTTAGAATAATGGATTTTCTTCGATGTAACAATAGAAGGATTATTTGATGTGAGAAAGGTTCATTTACATTTGAAGTAGTCGTTGTAAGAGGCGAGAGTTTTCCTTAGATTTATTATTTCAAAAAATATAATTATATAATTCATAACCTTTAATGCTACAAATAGTTTTTTTAACACTTCGTTCTTCATTACACTTACTTTTTGTTATGTTATATTACTCTAAATGTGTGTTGCAAGAAATTGTCATTTGACTAAAACTAAATTTATCCTTGCAACAAATATTGAAGAAAGAGTTCATTAAAAAGGCATTATTAGTTTTGTACTTTTTAATATTTATTTTATTATTTTGTATGAGAAACAATCTCAGTTTTCTGTAAACTTTTTACTTCTTTGAAATACTTTTTTTAAGATGAATAAAACAATTATTGGGTTTATAAAATATAATTTTTAAATCTATTTCATAATCTTTGTAATCAATTTGATTTCATAGATTATTGTAATGATTATTTACTAACTAAACAAATTAGTAAGGAAGCTTACGAATTGTATTAGGGTGATTCAAAAGTTTTTTTTCGTTTTTCCACTCATATTTTCAAGATAACAAAGTATTTAAACAGAACACGTTTACTTTTCGAAGTACAGGACCTTATTTTTGATGGTCTTCAACCATCTTTCAGCCAGTTGCTCGATTCCACGGCTATACCACTCTGTTGCTTAAGAAGAAAAGAAATCGCGGTACCCTTGTTTAACCTCTTCTATTGAATCTAACTGCAGCCCTTTGAGAAAATGCGCCATTGCTCGAAAGAGGTGGTAGTCGCTGAAGGCAAGGTCGAGACTGTAAGCAGGGTGTGGCAGAACTTCGATCCCCTGTAGCTCTTGCACTTTACCACGAGTCAAACGTGCAGTGTTTGCCGGAGCTCTGTCTTGTTGTAGAAGAACTCTATTTCGCTTGACCAATGCCAGGTAACCAAATAAATATGGGAAAGTTATTTTATGAATATTCTATTTTGGCATTATTGATTTTTATATTATTTATTATGGTATATCACATAGAGAATTACGTAGACTCTGTACAGCTACTGAGTGTAAAGGTAGGCATTCACAGTACGCCCCTCCGGAACCAGTTCGAAGTGGATCACTCCGTCGAAATTCAACCACATACAGAGCATAACTTTGCAATTGAAGCGTACTTGTTTAACCACGGGTTAGGTGGGCATACCAAGGTAGAGCGATTGATTCTCCTTGTTGGGATAACGGAAAATTATCAACTTTTCATCCCTGCCATGATCCTTCTGAAGAAGTGCATGTCATGGGAGTGAGCAAGCAATTCTTTGAAGAGATCAAGTCGTTGTTGTGCTTGAGCGGCTCTCAGTCGGTGAGGAATTTGTCGACACTGTCTATTGACAAGACTAAGCTGATGAAGATGACGTTGAATAATGAGTTGTGAAGGACCAAACTCTACTGTTAGTCTCCGCGTGCTAGTGCAGGGGTGCTCTTCCACAACTTGACGTAGAATGTCATCATCAACAACAAATAATCGCACAGAGCTAGGGTGGTCATCCTAATTGACGTCATCACTTGAGAAACACTTGAACCACAATTGTGACAAATCAACACTGACCGTACCTTTGTCTTCTACTTCACATATTTTCCAGGCTGTAGCAGCTGCGTTGAAGCCATTTCTTTCAGAAATGTCGCAAAAGGACTCAAATTCCGTATTTGTGGCTCTCCATAATCTGAGAAAAATAAACAAAGAAACGTTTAATGATTAAACAAACACTACACAAGGAGATTCGTCATGCAATACCATAATAAATAATATAAAAATCAATAATGCCAAAATAGAATATTCATAAATTAACTGTCACAATGTAAGGCATAGAAAAACGAAAAAACTTTTGATTCACCTTAGTAGTAATTTGTAAGCTACCTTCTTTTTTTATAAATAATATAATAAAAAAATTTAACATATATTTAAAATTAATATATATAT